>JAHZNC010002208.1:0-15229 GCA_027744095.1 Zhuqinia jingwanae | reverse complement strand
TAACCATTTCCTACACTCTCTACCCTCTGCTTGGACTAATTATAACGCTCACAACAGCAACACTTTTGAGTTTGATGACTGGAGGAAGAGAGCAAGCTCGACATGTCAAGCCAGAATACTTGCACCGTCTTGTTCGACCAAAGAGAGCAGTAGAAGAATATATGGATATAAATGAAAAGGATCATGAAGAAAAACTTGAAATGTCAGCAAGTTCATAGTACTACTTTTTTTGTTTTAGAAACATTTTTTCTTTTGTTCTTACTGGTGTTTTACAACATGTATACAATTCTGTGTTATTATTGTAACATGAAAAAAATATTATATAGTAGACAGCATAAATGTGTACAGATGTAGTAGTAATTTTCATTTTATCACAAATGAAAATAAAAATAAATAAAATCAAACAATCAAAATCAGCGAAAATTCAATTTACCTGCAAAACATTTAAAAAAAATATGACCATGTATTTTTGACTTTACTATTGCCTTTCTAGTAAAGTGCACGCAATCATTTCTATCCCACCAATAAATATAGCCATATTTGAAAACTTGCTCACAAATATTTTTAAAAACGAAAATATTTATTGAAATTAACTATACTTTTGTCATTTTGTATTAATCATAATATTTTATATTGAATTTGATGAAACAAGTATATAATAATAGTATAGGTAGTTAAGTTATTATCAAATTCTATACAAAACTACACACATTGCTTAAGTTTTAAAAAAAAACAATTATAACTATTTAGTAAAATCACGATAATACATAATAATTATAATTATACAGCGTTTTAAAAGAATCTACAATATTTTTTGGCGTTCTAAAAATTTGCGACAAATCCAGTTTTTGGATGATAATATTATTTTATATATTTTTTTAAACTTGAACAAATCAAAGTAATTGCACAAAACTAAATAAGCGGACAATAATTCATTGAATCAAGGTATATATATATATTTTTTTAATTGTTGACTCTTGAATTATATGTCATATTGTTTTTGTCCTTTAAAAAAAAATTTACATGTCTACGTATTTTTTTTTATTTTTTATCTTTTCAAGCGTCTATTAGGTTGTCACATGATTGACTCTTGAGACTATTCTTTTTTGAGCCTGCTACTCCCCCAAGTCCACTTGCTGCTGTTCCTGTCGAGCCAACGATTCTCCGATTTATCAGCAATACAACTGCTCCGTGCTTTATTTTCTTGAATCGGGTAAGCGCCTCTGCATGCGTGAGTCCGTCCACTGAATCTCCATTTATGGCTAGAATTTCATCTCCTACGAAACCAAAATGACAAAAAAATAATTAGTATTTGTATTCTTTGATCCAATAATATCCAATGACAGCCAAAATTAAGAAATAAAAGTATAAAGTATCCCGCCCGCCGCCTCTCCTGTCTTTCTTTTTCCTATTTTACAACCAAGAGTCTACTAAACCCAGATGAATCAATTAATTATGCCCTTCAGTCATGCACATCTTATGCCACAGCTAAGAAAGTTAATATCCAGCTACCGTGCCGTTCCTACCGCAAAAACGGCATCTCCTTTTCCCTCCGATTAATTTCTAAAGCTTATTAGATTATTTTTTTCCATCTTTATTTATGGCCTTTTCAACAAAAACCAATAAGGGGATGTGCACATAAAATATTGATCTTTCTGTTTCATATATTTTCTTCTTCCAGAAAACCTAGAGCTCATGTACATTCCTTCCCCTGCACACAATCTGCAACTTTTGCCTCCCTCTCCGTTGCACCAAACCACACAATATCATCTCTGCATCCGCATCCCTTTGCAATTTGTGTAGGTAAATATATTAGAATCTTCCCCCGAAAAAAAAGTTATTTATTACTTTTGGCAGACTCGTCTTGTCTGATTTAATATTCAACTTGATAATAATAATAATAAGGATAGGTGGGAATACGCGGATGGTGGTGATAAGATTTCTGGGGTGGGGTTACGTGAAACTAGTAGTATGTAATGTAGGTATATATATTATGTTTTTAATATTTCAGGGGTTCGGCTCGCGTCGTGTCTCCGTGAGTCTTGGTCATTACGACACTACACGCTTTTACGATGGACAATAAAAAATATATTTATTCTTTCAGAAGAAGAAAGCTCAATAAGCTTTTGCTTATATATCTGTACAAAAAAATGATGATGATCATAATAAAAAATGATGAAGTTCTCATATTTCTCCAAAAATGGTGGTGATAATGGATTTTCAAGGGGGGAGGAACGACACGCTCGGAGACACTCAACAAGACATACATTATCTTGAAAAAAGGATCATCAACAGAGAATACATACATATATACAAGCTCGTATCTTGCAGTCATAATATCAAATTTTATTGAGGCAATCATCATCATCAATAAGTGAAGTGAGCAGAGACTACGGATTTTTATGGCTGTCCACAACACACAGTCCAAACACACGACGACATGCATGCCGTGTCGCATCTTTTTTCTATGTGTTGACTTTGACTTGAGCCAACCAAAATCCATATGGCTCACAAAAACAACAGGCACACATGAGCTTGCTGCCATAATTTTACGGCTTGGTTTTATTGGTTTGCTAAAATCGAACGGGAAAATGGGATAAAAAGGTGTGTATGTGTGTGTGCAGAGTGCAGACAGGTAAAATTGTTTAGTCACACATATACATATATTATATGTACCTTCGTGAAGACGACCATCCTCTTGTGTCCTGACCGTTAGGTAAAATGCTCTTGACAAAAATTCCAATGTCTCCTTTCGGCGAGTCCTTGCCTCCAACAACGGTAAATCCTAGAGGCTTTTTGCCAGCACCCTTTTCGTATACTATGGTTAAATTTCCACCTGAGCTGGAGCCTGATGATGATGATGATGATAATAAATTACAAGAAGATTTTGGTCGTCGGGGTAACGTGCAAAACGAGGGGGACTCGTCCTTATTCCGCAGCTTCATTCGGAGGGAGGACGAAGATGTGGAGTTTCCACCTGATGAGGAAAAGCTATTTTCGGGAGAGGAGCTTGCGGGGGAATCGAGATTTAGGGAAGCTGTACCACTTTCGCTTTCCATGAGGCTGATAACGAATTTTCGGCGGGCAGAGTTAATATCATTGCGACTAGAGATGGAATGGGAGGCTGAATTTGAGTGTGTGGGGGGTAATTTTTTCAGCTGATTGTTTTGTGAGTGATGGTCAACCTCGTCATCAAGGAAGGCTACCCTGTGACCAGCTTTTTTAGTTCTTCTGGGAAGACTGTTACAGGCGGAGGAGGACATGAGAAGGGATCCTGGCATTGGAGATGCCTTCTCCTTGACATCTGCTCCCTCATCATAAGAAATTTTGATGATTGTTGTGCTCCGATTTTCAGGATCTTGGAGAACGTTGCATTTTGGCATGGGTGTTTGTGGTAATGGAGGTAAACTCATGTGACGTTGATGATGGTGGCGGTTATGATGATAGTCATCTCTCAGCAGATTTCTTCCTGGGCCGGAGGAAGATGATGTTGATGATGTTGGAGGTCGAAGGATGACAAGGTCAAGGTCCCGTTTGAAAACACTTGCTAGCAAGGAGTACACATCATTTAGGCCAATGTCTCGGATAAATTTCCCGTTTATACTGATTATCTCGTCATCAATCCTGAGCTCTTCAAGTCTAAAAATGCAAAACAGATACAAACATTTTATAAATAAAAAAATAAATCAAAATAGCTAATAAATCACACAATACATACAAAAAAGAAGAAGAAAAAACTTTCTTCTTCAAACTCAAATACAACTTTTATGAACGCTTCCGGAAAATATCCAACAATCTGGAAGGCAATATATGGCAACACATTTCTTGTCTGTCTATCTGGCTAAAAAGCATATTTTTCATTTCAGTTCAGCTCAGTTCCCCTAAATCCAACTTTTTCTTTCTTTCTTTTCTCGAGAAAAAAGTTTTTATTTCCTCCTTCCTAGTCTTCAGCAGAAATTACGTATTAAATGCATTACATCATCATCATCATCATCATCCACCCACACATTTCAATTTATTTATGTTATGCTCACATGCATATGTTATAATGCATATTAGGTACAAAATAATTGCTGTGCTACAACTACAACCACTACTACTCCACTCTCATGACAGCTTAAATCCAATCGAACTCTTCTTTTTCTTTTGCCTCCTCACAAAACTTTTCTATTTAACTTTTCTTTAAACTTTCCAAAAAGAGGAAAACAAACTTTTTTTTGCATTTCTGCCTTTTAGCTGTTTTCCATCCTTTCTTATCCATATTCCCATTTATTCTTCTACTTCCTCTCTACTTTTCATTTAATCGATACATCTTCTTCATTTTACCCCCACAAGCAAACGGAGAAGAAGAAGAAGAAAAAATTAAACAAACCAATTCTCATTCTTATTTATTCTCTTCCTTACACTACTCGTGTGTACAATTTTGTCAACGTGCCTGCCGCATGTTGTACAATATGCAATGCAATTTTGTCGGTTTCTTAATAATAGCAATAATCATAGCCATCGCCATCATCAAAGACATTCGATGGCATCAACCCATCTCCACCTTTTTTTTATTTTCCAAAGAAAAAACGGAAACTGCCGGTGCCTGGCTACCTTGTGTGTCTGCCTACATACATGCATCCTCCTGACGCAAGTCGCTCTAGATGGATTTTTTTGTCTATACTGACTTGAATTGATACATGAAAAAACATGCAAATGTACTTGGTACTACCTTTCTTCCTTTTGGTGTGTTTTCTTGAATATGTTTTTTTTGTATCTTACAAAAAGTTTGGGGAATGGGTAGTGGAGTGCATGGTGCATTGGGTAGTATTATTATTATTATTAGAGAAGTGCATTGAAGCATGCATAAGGAGCATAAAAAGAAGGAAGAAAATAAGAATTTTGTGTGTTTTTTTGTTTGCTGAGAAGACGAAGGGATATGTGTATGTGGAATGGATTTTTTTGGAGGGGAAAAAATAAAATGACGATGTTGATAGTGCGGTGGTGGTAGTGGTGATGGCTATGATGATACTAGAGCTCTCTCTCTCTCTCTCTCTCTCTCTCTCTCTCTCTCTGTGGAGTGATGCAATTCAATGTATTGGGCAATGCAAGCAGACAAGATGAAGATGAATAAGATTACTTGCATTTTTATGTATTGATGCCGGTGCAGAAGAGGGGTAATAACACTACTGCTTGTCGTGGTGTTTGTGTTGTAATAGGAAATAGTAAAAGAAGATGAGGAGAAGGATGATGATGATGATACTGATGATTGCTATGATCGATCGTAATAATAATCATCCAGACCATTTCTCATATTGCTCAACAACACACAATAACTGAGAAAAAAGGCAAACAAAGAAGAAAAAAGAGGGCGAGAGAGATCTTCTTAAAATATTTTTTTTCTTTTGGTGCAGAAGAGGAAGAAATAGGAAAAATGTATCTTTTTATGTATTCTTTCATTCTTTTCTTCGTATTGATTTGTTGTAAGACCTGAGGAGGTGACGGAACAAAGAAGAGAGGAAATTACCTGGAGGATAGGATAAAAAATATTTTATAGGGATTTTCCAACTTCTCTCTACAACTGCGTCATTTATGGTGGTTGATGGTTTAAAAAAAATATGTTTTAAAGGAAAAAAAACTTAACAAAACCTATAGAATTGAAATTTTTTTAAACCAGCACACAACTAAAATCAAGTGAGGACCCGTTATTCATCTTTCTCTACTATTAAAAAATTTCAACGTGCAGAGATTTTAGTTGGCGTAAAAATGTAACACCGTTTTCATTTCAAATGAGCCGCATGTTGTAAACTAATTTAAAAAGTTTAAACAATGGCAAATAATAATCAACGGAGAAAATGTTAATGATTATTGTTATTATTACTACAATTTCTGTTATTATTACGAATGAGTATATGACGGTCATTGTAAACAAAGCCCATTAACTTATTATTACAGCAGCGCTAGCACTGTTTATGATGATGATGCCGTGTCTACTTTCACACTCAGCTTTTTACATTGTTCACTTTTCTTTGAAACGAAATCAACCAACAACAACTCGAAGAATGAAACCGCATGATATGGTAATAAAATTATTGCATGGCAACTGCTCTAATTCAATGCAATAATCCCAGAATTATTACATAAACCTACAAAAAAACATAAAAACACAGAGACACAGTGTATTATTACTGCATTGTGTTGTAACAGAAGAATAACAAGTTAATTATCATTTTATCTTATCGTCGTCTTCTACTACTTCTCCCCTACAACAACAACTATACTACATGCCATGCAATCTATTTAATTCTCTCTATCTCTCTCAGTCTGTATTAATATCATTCCAGTTATATTGCCTTGTCATTTATTATTATCACGCGGTCTTCTTCGGTTGTTGGTCGAATTACTTTTTTTCCCTTCAGCAGAACAACGGATCTGATTTGAGTTGGCTTCTTCTTCTTCTTCTGCTATGTACTCTGCTACTTTTATTCTGCACCAATAAAGTGATACTAGCCATTCCAGTTTGCTCAGTTGCTTCACTCCTCGTGTTTCCAATTCTCTGACCGAGCGAAACACACACTCTTACGTAAGCTATGTATGTATGTCGCTCGACAGAAAAGAAAATTAAAGTGACAAAGGAAACTAGGAACTTGTTTCTTGCGGTTCTCCCGCAACGGCAGATCATGTCAAGAAATAAATACATTAAAGAAGAAAATGGGCAAAGTGCATTGCCACAATAAATGCATATAGACAGACAAAACCCTGGAGTAATAATCCATAATAATGCCTAATATTGATAATATTTTAATGAGTTTAGGGGAACGTTCATATATGTATGCAATTACGTGTGCATGTTGCCTATCCTATAAAGTGGTTAATGTTTATTATGCCGCGCTGCGTTGTTGTTGCTTCTGCTGCTGCATTACTTTGTTATCTTTTACAACAGCTCATCTTCTCTCATTATGATGATTACACGACGACGACTATGAAGCAATGCTGCGATTGCACTTGCACTTGTTTTATTATCATTATTATTTTACTTTACTGAGCAGACTTCTTGATTAAACAAGCTAAAGCGACAAAAATCGCCTGAGGAATGGACAAAGTGGTGAGGATATTTTATGTTGAAGAAATGCAAGGTCATCTTCATTTTTTTCCCCTTCATCAGATCAAGCTTAATTACTGAAATGTTTGTACAACAACTTCCTTCGTTATTATTATTATTATTGTATTCCCTTTTCCCATCCTAGTTATATTTCAAGCTTACCTGGCTATGTCAGAGTTCGGTTGAATGG
The DNA here is from genome assembly GCA_027744095.1 of Zhuqinia jingwanae. Lineage (NCBI taxonomy): Eukaryota > Metazoa > Arthropoda > Collembola > Entomobryomorpha > Paronellidae > Zhuqinia > Zhuqinia jingwanae. The sequence continues at coordinate 7,955 of JAHZNC010002208.1, read as the reverse complement.
CTTTGATCAGATAACGCGGTTGGCTTTGTTGATTTGAGGAAGGAATGCTGTCCAGTCTCAATCCCAGCAAATCCTTCATCTCCAAAGCACCAGAGGACAGTCCCTTTGTTCTCACTGTCGATATTTTAGGGATGCGCACCAATCTGTACTCTCCACTTCCTCCATTTCCCTGAGGTGGTGAAGAGTCCCCTCCATCAAATCCCCGTGGTGGGCTAGGAATAATGATATCCCCGCCTGATAAGCTTAACTTATCAGCCTGATTTAAACTTGTACTGCTGGTGCAATGTCGTCTGGAGTAGCTTAACAAAGACTTTGGTCTGGTTGATGGGGTGTTGTTGGTAGATGCGGTGGTGGACTCGCCATCCCCTTGGTTTTGTGATTGTTGTTGTTGCTGTTGTTGAAGCTTGCTGCTATGATGACGTACGCGACGGACCCAAGCGGGTTGATTACTGGTTACCTTGGGAGTGGACGGAGAAGGTGTGCTTGTACCACCTCCTGATGAACCCGTTCCTGTGGCGTCCTCATTGTTGAAGCGTACAGAACAGCAACTGTTGCTATTGTTGCTGGCGCTGCTATTACTGCAAGATGACCCGGAGGTGGGGGTGCCTCCACTATCCTCCTCTTGAAATAGGCTGTTACCATCTGCCCCCATTTCGTTGACTATACCACTGTCACCGTCGCTGTTGTGACTGGAATGGCTTGAAGTGGAACTAGCTGTTGTTGTAGCTGTCTTGACGCCCGTAATAAAGTCAAGGGATTTTGGCATGAATTCCAAATTCGGATCGGATCTTGCTCCCAAGCGGTGATGATGGGAATTGCTATCACCACGTCTATACAGAAAATCATCATCTACCGCAACCACCTCATCATCCTCATCTTCTTCCATATACAGAGGATTTACACGGAACTCATAATTGCTTTCAAGTTGTCTATACCACTGTCACCGTCGCTGTTGTGACTGGAATGGCTTGAAGTGGAACTAGCTGTTGTTGTAGCTGTCTTGACGCCCGTAATAAAGTCAAGGGATTTAGGCATGAATTCCAAATTCGGATCGGATCTTGCTCCCAAGCGGTGATGATGGGAGTTACTGTCACCACGTCTATACAGGAAATCATCATCTACCGCAACCACCTCATCATCCTCATCTTCTTCCATATACAGAGGATTTACACGGAACTCATAATTGCTTTCAAGTTGATTTCCTGACGTCGCCTCCACAATGTCAAGATCGTCCAATGGAGGCACGATAACACCTCCAAATGAAAATGAACGAACTTTTCGGCCCATCGACGCTGTATTGTTATTGTTAGACGCTGGCAAACTGCCCTTCTTTTTAAGGGTGGTTGTCTCAAGGGATGGTTTTGAGGAGGTGGAAAAACGTGAAAATAATTTACTTGCGGTGGAAATTTTTCCAGAGTTGAAACACTTGTCTGAAACCTCTTTAAGCTTCAACTTGAGCTGTTCGATTGAATTTGGAGAGCCGTCCAAGTTGTTGGAAGTTATTTTCTTATTTCCACGACGACCCAAAGTGGATGCATAATCGGGTGGTAAACAGGGCGGGTTAAATGTTTGCAGTTTTTTGGATTGTAAGGGTAAAGGAGGCAATCCCACAACTTTCCCGGCTGAGGATTGTTGCAACAATGGCATGTTGCTATGGTGATGATGGCGATTAATTCTTTTTAAGCATGGGCTACTCTCCCTGCTTCTGCCTCTTGCGTCAGAGGCAGAGGAAGCCCCCAGATGGAAAATGTCATCAGGATGACTCATCTCCATTTCATCATCAGGGTCTAGCAATTGGTCCGGTAGTCTGGACACAGAAAGGGATCTTTCTGAAAGGCTACCTTTTGGGGTGAACTCACTCAAGTGAGGAGCATGGTGGGGATGACCTTTAGCTTTCCTGTGATGCCATGTTGTAAAGCCATTCTGGCTACCTCCCCCGGAAGTAGATAGTTTGTTGGTGGTTGTTAAAGAGATTAGGGATTTGGATTCACCAGTACCATAATCTAAATTTGGCAAAGGGGCACGACGCAAAGGACTGGCATGGGTGAACTGAAAAGTGCCACTGGATGGGCTACCTTGACCTGGTGGAAGAATGAGACTGCTGCTACTATTTCCTCCAGATGAAATGGTTTGGGATGTCTGCTGTGGATTTCGCGGAGGAGACCAGCATCTTATTCTTCCGGAATAGCTCATGTGTCTCGTGCGGGGATCAAAATCTGCAGGAATTTTGTACGCTGGCACAGGTAACTCCACGCAGTGATCCCCATTGTACGATGTGTGGTTATTGCTATTATTATGGCGACGGTGAAGATCCTCCTCTTCGTCTATAGAGTCTTGTCGAAGCTTTCGTCTTAGCCATGGAGAAATGCCTATAAAATTTAAAAAAAAAAACGCAAAATATAAATAAATACTCAAAATAAAAATTTACAAAGACGTAAAAAATGCCAAATTTAATTTTATGAGATAGGATGTGGATCGGAGAAAGCACTATATACATATTATCATGCAATAATGCAGTGCAAAAGCAAAGCAGCAGCCTAGCAACAGTGTATCATTCACGGGTTCGTGATTGTGAGGGGAAGTCAAAGTCAGCTCATTAGCACGGTCATCAGAGCAGAACTTTTTAGCTTACACTGCTCGAGTGCCTCTCTCACACACACACGAAGACCAGTCACCATAATAGAATCACCATAACACAGAGCAACCATCTCTCTTCACGGCTTACTTATTTTTCTTGATCGCCATTATCATCATCATCACCAAGCCAAGTTCTTTGAAAATATTTTTTCCTTGCATTATAAACAATGAATATACCATTGATACAGTGAAGTGGTTTTTTAACAAAATTGTGAAGAAAAATCCCTCCAGCAACAGAAGGAGAATATAGCAGTACAAAAAACGGAGGGAACGCATAAGAAAACAAGCATGGAAAATTATCTTTCAAAAAGGAAGTCTTTTTGCCCTGATCTTCCCACGCATTATGCGTTTAGTTTTGTAAAAAATAATAATATTGGGGCTGTTCACATTTGATGGTAAAAATATATACCACAAATCCGGATTTGTGTACTCGCAGTCGTTTATTATAATTTTTAACGTAAATTCATTCAAATTAATGACATTACATATAAATGACCCCAATTTATGTGTAAGTTTCTATGCTGCAGTCAATTTCCTGTTTCGTTGAGAAATAATGCCCTTTTTTTCTTGAAGAGTTTTATTTATTTATTCTTTCTGCTGACTGCTGAAGTAAAAGTCATTTTTTCCTTCTTTTTTTTTCCTGTGACAAATTTGCTACTGTTGTTAATATTATTTCTGTTGTAAATACATTTTTTTGTTCATGAAAAAGAAAATATAAATAATATATTGTTTTGTTGCTTCACTTCTTTTCATATTATTATTATTATTATTACTATATTGCTGCATTTTAGAGTGCTGAGGTTGCATTAACATGAAGTGTGACAAATGATGATAAATCACTGGAACAACAACAACGCGACGAAAAGCACGCATGGTTGTTTCATGTTTTTTTATATATGCGGATACTACACGAGTACGAACACAAAGACAAAATGATGATCTATGATTCTGCAGCTCAATAAATTTTCTACTTTTTTTTATATCTTGTGTGTCGCGTGCAACCATCTCACTACAAAATGCAATATATATGTACATAAATGGATATATATATATAATATGTGCAACTTACAATCAAAGTAATTACTATGCTGAATAATATACTCTTAGCTGTGTATTGACACCAGACTAAAACGCTTCAATTTGCACTTTTTTCTTCTGTACATAAATGGATATATATATATATAATATGTGCAACTTACAATCAAAGTAATTACTATGCTGAATAATATACTCTTAGCTGTGTATTGACACCAGACTAAAACGCTTCAATTTGCACTTTTTTCTTCCAAATAAGCAACAAAAAGCTATTAGAATGAGAGGAAGTCTTGTCGTGTGATCGTGTCGTCGGCTGGAATACTGCCAGAAATAGAGAGTTCTTTTTTTTTGTCTTTTGTGTCTTGGTCGTCGTCGTCGTCGTGTGTAATAAATGTAATTAGCTGTTACCACCCCCTGTGCCACATTTTATACAAGGTGCTACTACTACCACCACCACTGTACTATAGTGATGCTATTTACTAGCTTTTTGGGTGTCTAAAATGTTCATTCACCTTCCTTCTTCTACTCCTCCTACTTCTATTCCTATATTTCTCCCTTTCAAATCCCATTTCGCTCTCTCTCTCTCTTCTCTCTCGCATGCATTTGCATCTGTAATTTTGCTCATCACAGAGTTTCTTCTTAGCTGGAGGGCCAAGGGTGGAAACTTTAACTCTTTTGTTTCGACTTGTATATTAGCTATCGTATTTATATATGTGTTGCTGATGCTGTGTGGCCATTTGTACACGACAAGTAATTACTTTTCTTTGTATCTATATCCTCATTTTCCCCTTCTCTGCTACTTCTTCTTCTACTGACTCATTTATTTGAATGTATATAGCCATATTATACTATACATTATTCAACATTTCATCCATTTACACAAATCTTTTTTGACAATGCCCCAAAAATATACATAAGCAAGCACCAAAGTTTATATTGTTTTAGGGCAGGGCCATACAATATAAAAACATAATATGTCTCAAAATCACACTTCCTTCCTCACCCAAACTGATTTGCTGCTACCTAGTTATTACGGTGTGATGATGACATAACGGTTTTCCTTCTTCCTTTCTGCTGGCTAAACGAATAATGCAATGCTACTACCTATAATCATGCTTGTTTGCAATTATCTACTAAAATCACCCATTATTCAAATGAGCTCATACAAACACAAAAAGCATATATGTAACTATATGCACACAAATCACACTACTACAATCCATCAGCATGGGAAACATCTAATTTTTTTTTTCATTTTCATTCGTCACTGACTTTGTGGGCGAGACTTTTTAAAAATTGTACCGTTGCCACCAATACTAAACCAAGCAGGTATGTACATATGTACATGTGTATCTACATATTATTGTTCCTTTTAGCTTAGCACACGCAACTCTACCAATTTACTACAAAAACTTTAAGTTGTTATAAGTATGTCATAATTTATCATCATCTCCTCATCTTCACTTTTTGAAGTTTTCATAGGCATATGGTCATACAAAGGCATGCACACAACCACATATACACACATTTTTTTATGAATGACAGAAAAGCGATAATAGTAGTAGCAAAACAAGCAGACCTAAGAAAAGGAGGTATATGTATGTAGCATGAAATGAACTTTTTGTAAAAAAGTATTGCAACGCTTTAATTTTTTTTGCACTCTGATTTTTATGATGAGACTTTACAAGTGCCAAAGTCATAACAAAACAATGTACTTTAATATAATATTATGGTGCTATTTTTTTCTGCGGATAAAAAATGTTTTTCACAAAAAATATCCCTCATATCTCTCTCTATATACCTTTCGAAACCAAAGCCATTGAACTACACAAAGGATTTATGTATATGATGACTTTACAGAGTATGTAAACCATGTATTATATATTTTTTAATAATAAATACAAAAAAGGTAGCAAAATACTAGGCCACAAACTATACATGATGAAGACCAGACCAAGGATATATTTTTTATGATGATCATTTTTTATATTTTCAAATCATTAACTCTCTGTTTTGGTTTCGTAAATGAGTGTAGTGTATAGGTAGCTTATTTACACGCATGGGATTTTAAGAAGATTTCGGCCTCGCATTATTGCCACTGGTGTTGCTAGCGCTACTACTTCTACAACGTCTACTGNGATTTTAAGAAGATTTCGGCCTCGCATTATTGCCACTGGTGTTGCTAGCGCTACTACTTCTACAACGTCTACTGCTTTTAAAAAATAAAATAAAATCTGCAATTAAAATGCAGTAGCTGAACACAACTTTTTCCTTCCTTCATTCCTTCACACAAAAAAAAATACCAAAGTCGTCAAGGAAAAGAAATCGGAACAAAACTTGTCGACTGGCTAAAAAAGAGCCACAGACAAAAGTATGTGGCTTGGCTTTGAGATTTTTTTTATTGCATACAGATTGCATGGCTTCAGGGGGAATAATAGAGTGTAAACGTGTTATTATTGAGGGAGTGGTGGTGACACTGCAATCTAAAAGTATATGTATGCTATTGTCATTCTTGAGGTGGTGGTGGTACGGTGGTAGTTATGACGATGCGGTGAACTGATTATGAGGTGGATCGTAATTTAAAATCTAAGCTGCTTGTAGTAGTACTCTGCTGAGCTGATGATGAAGAAAGTCGCCTCCGATCATAATGATGATGACGATGAAATGAGAATAATTTGATGTGATGTTGATGATGATGACGATGATTTTGATGACAAGCCTATCTAACAATCATTATTATTACCTTTATTACCATATGCATACCAAAGTGTTGTTCATACCTACCTACATATATCTTACCTTTCAGCACAGGAAAAAAATACTAATTAGCAAATTTTTACATGCTCTCTTGAGTTCATTGTCACCTTAGTCAAAAGTCAAGTCAGGACACATTAAAAGTTATTAGTAGTTGGTTTAAATGACAAGAATTATAATTTGTCTTGATATACACGTACGTTTTTACGTGTGGGGTAGGTATAAAAAAGGAGCAGCAGCAGCAGCAGCAGCAGCGCAGCATCAAACAACATACCCATTTTCATCACCACCACCACACATTACACTTCATTAATATTTTTGTCACATTTGTGTAAAAAAAAATATCTATAAAAATCTCACTGCTACGTACATATGCTCGATGCTCACTCACACACGTCGTTACACAAATGAACATTTTTTTGTTCGGTACAATAACAGCAGCTAAGCTTCTGTTTATATAACCAACCAACCAAAATCTCTGGTCATGTTGTACAATAAACCAGCTATTACAAAATTACACGGGGTATTAATTTTTCCTTACATCAATTCAAGGTGCATTGCTAGTACAAAAATGAGGAAGTAAAAATAGTGAGCAAGCATTAGCGACTCTAATATAGTGATAGAGTGCTGCGGTACGGCGGTACCATGGTATTACGTTTAAGTTTGGTGATAAAAATGGTCTACCACAACAGCATCGCAACTACATTAACATCAGCAGCAGCAGTTGTTTAGTTTGTCAAGTCATTTTTATGACTACTTTTATTAATGTTAATGGACTTGTGACTTGGGTTGTGTGAAAAAAATCATGATGATCATGATGCCGACGATGATGATGATGATGATGATGAGTATGATGGGACGACAACGTGACAGTTGCAAAAAAGGGGCAATTAAAAAAGACACAAGTAAATTTTTTCAGTTACAGTTTTTCTTCTGACATGTCACATCACAATTTCACAGCAGAAGGCTTCTTATTTATTTCGACATTTTTTGCAAATGCATACTGTTTTAAATTGTAAGCAATGAGCAGCATCATCCTCAACATTACTCTATTAATATCAATTTGTTTCCTCATTCAATCCATTCATCATCAAGATTAACGTCAGTGATGATGATGATGGGATGCATAAGTTTATGGAAATTTTTTTCACTCAATTTTTCTCTCCATTAAATTCCATTTTTAAACCTAATTATTTCACAATCTTGACAACTAATCCAATAAAAAAACAAGTTAATTTTTTTAAAAACATATATATGATGCTGATATAAGATAGTATTTACATTTAGTTGGCTGTTGTGACTCTAATAAAAAAATATGAACAAGAATATATACATTTTTGTTCTTTCTAATTTTTCTCTCTTTATTCATATTTTTTGAAGTGATTTAAAAAGAGAGTGATAGTGCTCATCATACAACAATAACATCATCTGCTTTTTTTATTTGATAGCTGCTGTGTTTTTTATTAACAAAAAAGTTGTTATTGTGCATTTTGCACTATCCATTTCATTCATTCATTCATATTTTCTTA
>JAHZNC010002207.1:0-27965 GCA_027744095.1 Zhuqinia jingwanae | reverse complement strand
GCATTTTTCTCAAGAAGAAGTCTTTTGTTTAAGCTTATCGGCAAGCTGGTGTACGCTTTACATGGATGGATGTAATAATTAGGTATAGGTACATACATACATACATGCATATTAAGCATACCTAAGTAACGATTGAATGCATTTTTGGGTAGTTAAAAGTTGTAGCTTTTTGGAGTGGTGGATATGGAGGTACGCAGGCATGCACAACAACAATGATGCATTTAATATTTACAAGTGCTTTGTTGAAAGTACTGCGCCGTAGTATTTAGTAAATACTATTTACGTTACGTTACGTTCACTGTCTACCAGAGCTACAAGCATAACAAAGTCACTCAAAGACATGCATGGAATATTATTAGTTGTGCTGAAATAAAATCTGATTTATTTTGGAAAATATCAAATCTTCACAATTGAATCAGCACAATATTTTCCCCTTCCATTTCAGGCATTCCCTTCTCCTCTCCTCACCCCTTTTCTATTTTATTCAATAACAACCAAATCTGTAGACTGTAAAAATATAACTCGGAATAGATTTTGTTCATTATCCAGTCGGTCGGTTTTACTTAGTATGTCTCCTTTCATTATTCGGGGTTTGGTTGTTGGTTGATTTGGGGGTGCTTGGAGGGCATATTTACATTTTAAATTGCACTCTTCAGACTTCACTTGAGTGAGTTTTAGTACTATTTACTTTTCGTATTTTGTATGGCTGCGCTACATGATGAATCATCATTGATGATTGCTGTAAAGTGATGTGAAGTGCGATGTGCATGAGAAAAATGTCGAGATGCAATGGAACGTTGAGATGAAAAGAAACATGCTGTTGGATATATGTACTATAAGCTGCTGCTTGCTGAGAGGGTGGGATAATAACAATGATGATGATAAAGAAGGAAACTGCATTAAATACTGCATATCCTGCGTCAGTCGACTTGCTCCTGCCCTTTCATATCACAAAATAGGCAATATATTATATATTAAACCATTTAATAGGAAGCACAAATGCGTGAAAATATTGAAACCAGAACGAATGATGAAGGAAAGGGAGAAATGTAAGTTGATAGGGTTTTTGTGCATAGGTAAAAATAGAGAGAATTTGAAGAATGGAAAGTTGCTTGACAGATGCATTATGCAGTCGTCGTGTGCTTGGTATTTTATTTGGTTGAAAAAGCGATTCAATATTAATGAAGTACCAGAGTGGAAGAGTTGGACCACAACAGGCAGGATATATTGACCGAATTTTTACAGGAGAAGAGAAATATTATGCAATCTATAAAAGCATAATATAGCAGCATTACAACAACTACTACACAGCCATCATCACAACAATTCCAATTTGGTTTGGTTATCTCTAATATATTCTCACATTATTATATTTCTCTCGATTCTGTCGACCAGACTGACAGTTCGGGTATTGAGATGAATACAAAAGATTTGGGATGTACATATATGTTTTAGTATATACCCAGTGTGTATTATTGCACACCTTCATTTGTTGTTTGTCAAGTTTGTTTTATGGAACTTTATGTTTGTACACAAAACACAATAGTAGTCGAAGTACTGTCACAAAAGGGGGGATTATTACTATCTTATCGCTGCTTTTGTTCTGTGTACTCATGAACCACAATGCAAAATATGTGTAGGTATGCAAGATTAGGAAAATAAACAGGGTTTTTACAACAGCAAACAGCAATGAGTTATGTAATATAATTATTAATATAACTGACAATTTGCAAAGCTACACTAATAAAGACATCTCCTGAATAATAATAGCTTTCACCAACTCTCCATAAGCTTTAGTTTCCTCTTCCGTTGCCCTATACTCGACTATTTTCCCGTTGGGCAGTTCAATCCGACCGGGAGCATATTTCTCCCGAAGCTTCATCATTTTCAAACGATTTCTCATTTTGATTCGGTAACTGCAGTACATTGCACCTGTGCCCAGAGAAATGAATTTTATGATGATCATTAAAAATGTCTTAGTGTACTACATAGTCATTTTAAAGTAGTGCTTATTTAAGATTATTATTACAAAGCAAAATCATCACAAAACCAAGTATGCTTCCAATCAACCAAGCACTTGTCTCAGCATTTCTCTTCCTTCTGTTCCCAAAATGCTTTGCCTTCACATCTATCCATGTGCACCTTGGAGCGTTCCAGAACCACGGGTTATCGCACTTCAGCCTGGAAGCCATCTCTGCGTAGCTCTCCCCATCCTTCTTGTTTGATTTTTGCTGAATCGCTGAATAATGACATTTTAATGTATTTATTAATGTATTTATTAATGTATTTTATTGTATACATTATATATTTCGACATGCATAAATTTTTGCAAGTACCTTGACCATCAACTGGCACCTTCCCATTTTCACTTTGTTCAGCAATCTTTGTCTGCTTCACTAACTTCTCAACTTCTTCTTTGGCCTGCCTGACAGCAAAGGACGCACGAAGGTTATCTTCATACTCGGCTGCCAACTGATAGTAATCCTGATCGCTGTAATGATCCAAACCTGAAGAATCAGCAGAAACACCATTAAAATGGGGTTTATCAGTTTTATACGTTTTATGGATCTGATTTTAGCAATAAAAAATAGGTGTACATGACGAATAGCACATTATAGCATAACATATTAAACCAATACTGCTAATGGCTGATGATGGCAAATATTGCGAGGTGACGATGATGATGGGTAGATTGAGAATTATGATTTTGATTAAAGTCATTTCGACAAAGATACGCTTAAAACATGACTATCGATATTTAAAATAGCATGATGGATGACGATACGATCGAGGTGAAGCTGAGCTAAAATAAACTAATGGGTTATTTTAAATCGCGTAGAAATCTTTGAGAAGCACTTAGCAGGACTGGTAACCCACGATACTTTCGAAACGTTTGAAAATCGTAAGCTTATCTGCAAGTCGGTCGCAATACCTAAACTACACGAAACTACACACGTAAGTAGATACACACATAATATCTTTTTCCTGACTTTTACAACAGGATTGCAATCACTTCACACTCCGTTCTATTCCCTACTAATTGATTCCGCTGCGCTCCGCCAAACGCAAACCTCAGTCAACAAGATGCTCGATTCCCGCTGTAATCCGCTGCTACTCATGGGCAATTGCCAAAAGTTTGAAGAAAGCTGGAAACGACTTAATAACGTTGTTCCAGACGGCCCTAAAGGAAATGGAACTACTACCGTTGGAGCGCCTTACGGTATAACTCCCCTAGTCACTCCAAGGGTACCTTACGAACCTTTGACAGCTTCCTTGACACGACCAAAGTGGGAGGGTTGGCGATATGGAGCAAATTACCAGATTACAGATGGTGTTGAGAGGGTAGACATTTTTTTAAAACCTAAAACCGGGAATTTAAGAATAATGAATGTAAATGTACTCCTCCAATTTTCATTATTGCAGCCGTACGGCTTTCCAGACTACCAATACTATAGAGGTGAATACTGTGGGCCATGTTGCCCCTGCGTTAGTGGAACAAATCCTCCTTTAATGGGTGACCCCAAAGGAAAAAATCCGAATATTCGGTATGTCCAGTTGGATTTCAAGAACCTACTGGGTTCCGGTTTTGCAATGCAGGGACCTCCACAGTCTCAAACTTCCCCCTTTATGATGGCTGGTCCAAGTCCTGGAGCGCAAACAAGCTGTGGTCGTAATCACTGCAAGGAATGCTCAGGAGTTTACAAGAAGACGGATCAACCAGTCAAGTTCCAGGTTTGTATTGGGGATCAAACCAAACCGGAAACTGTGCAGCCGTGCCCCGTGCAACCGATGAAGGTTTATCTACCTTTGTCCATGCTGCCGAGAGGGGAACCAGGTGGGGACAATGATGATGATGATAACGAAGATCAGAATGGGAATGGAGGATGTACGCTGACTAGTATGGACAAGCAACAATTTGAAGTCATCATTCCGGGAAAAGAGCAAGCTTACAACCAACAGCAGATGGGTGGAGTTCAATACGTAGATTACACTGAAGCACTTAAAGCGTCACAACAACCAGTGATGAAGACTACACTTCCGCCGAAAAAGAGTATGTTTGATCCTTGTGGATGCTGCAAAGCCTGCAAAAATCCGGTGAATCCTGACTGTGGGCCAAAGTATAGGAATGATCCAAGAAAATGCCAAATTATGAGGGAGACAGGCGGTGGTGGAGATGGTGGTAGGGCACAACAAGTGAAAAAATCAGCTTTCGTCCGAAATTGCTAAACACAACTTTAAAAAAAAATCAATCTATCACTTTTGCTCTCATTGTCAATTCAATCCCTTACAAAGTTAAAATTAACAAGTGGAACAACAAATAAATACACTTGCATATTCTGTCATATAAATAACAACACAGCTGAGTAGTTTTATTTTGATTGTGACATCATATTAGCAGCATTTGTACAGTATTTTCACCATCCCTCCGCATCCCCTACCTACACTCCATGTTGTTTGATAAGTGCTCACTAAGCAACTTTCCCTCAACGCGTAATGAACACATGCCTTTGGAGACTTTCTCAATAAATATTTGAATTGATAAATTAGAGAAAGTAGTAATAATAATTATTTTTAAAAGAAAAAAGTATATTATCAAGCTGTAATGATATGTTATCATATGTCAACTGTGTAGCTATTTTGTAAAAAAAAAAATGTCGTAGATTCCAGAAACTTTTCTCTGCACGACAATAAAACGAAGATAAAATCCAGTCTGGGAATAGAAAGAAGGTAAATCAGACAAGGTAAATGACAAAAATAAAGTAACTATTTTATATGTATTGGCTGCAAAAAAATGAATGTAGAAAATATGTTAATTGAAGAGGAGATAGTCTGGCGTAAAGCTCATCATTTTCCACGGCAGTTCAATGGACAGCAAAGGAACATCTTTATCTTCACAAAGCAAATCACATCATCATAATCCACAACATGATCAGGTTCAAGCAATATATCTGGCCCAAGCCAACATTTTCTCCTATGAAGCCAGAAAATCCGCCAAATCCTGGGTTCCGTTATGTGACTCCACCGTGCCAATTTCCATCCTTTATGATAACACTCGTTCAATCTATCGTATAATTAGTGTGGACGCTGACATAAAAGAAGTTGTGGTAAACACCACAGTTATTCCAGACCTAGACTTTGTGAAGACCACTCAAAAGTTTGGATATTGGAAGGATATCGCCAGCGGCCGTGTTTTTGGAATCGGGTTTGCTTCAGAATATGAAGCTGAGGCTTTTGACGAGTGTTTGAGAAAAGTTAAGCAGAGTATTGAACCACCATCGGTTAATTCCAGTGCTAGTCTGAGTTCGGACGCTTCTGGTCACCATAATTTAGGACATCATCAGCAAGATCATTCGCAGCAGAGCAAACAGCATGTTTTTCAACACCAGCAACAACAGCACATCAATTCACCACCCAATAATCAAAGACTATACCTACATGAAGATAACCAGTCTCAGATTAAAGGCCCCGGGGATGGACCTCACCATTCGAATCCTACACTCACCAAGTTACCCCCGATTACTACTCACCAACCAGTGGCGTCCCCCCGGCCAGGTGGACCAGGACCGCCTTCAGGAAAGAAGCAAGTTAACTGGAATGACTACGACCAGTTGGGGCCTGCCGTGATATCCTTTATGAACAACAGCCGCCACCAGCAACACCCATTTGTCAATAATGCCTCCCCATTTAACCCATCATCATCAGGGGATCATCGTCCCTCTACTTACAAGGTAGACTTACCTATTATCGACGGAGGAAAGTCTGCACCAAGCTCTGCTCCTTCCCCAGTTCATACAACTGCTTATGGCGGTCCACCGCCGCCTTCAAATCTGGGAGAGGAGATTAGAATGTCAAGTTTACACCATCCTCCACCAGCACCTTCATCTTATCTTCACCATTTGTCACCGACCCCGTATCAACAATATTTTTCTCATAATCAGTCTCACGACATCAACCCTTCCCCCTCACCTACCCCTTTAATGCCTTTGACAATGAGCATCCCACACGGATACTGCTATCAAGGTCCTCCTCCTCTCCAAGCAACATCTACAATGATGGGTACCGCTACTTCAGGTGCAGGCGATTGTAATCGCTTAATGGATAATTCTTTGAAAACAGGGACCACTTTAACTAACGATCTTTTGGACGAAATAAATCGATTAAAATCCGACAATATTAAACTGTCCGAGTCCTTGATTGAAAGTACATGTAACGCGAAAAAATGGGAGCTGCAGGTGTCATCTTTACGGGAAGACAATATACAACTTGTAAAATCCGTTGCTGACCTCAACTCCAAAGTAGACTCTATAAACAAAGATTGTCGGGAATATAAAGAGCAGGCTAGCAGGTGGAAGGAGCATTATCAACAGGCTGTATCCTCAGCCAAGGAGAAAGGTCAAAGCTTAAAAGACGCCGAGGATAAACTCAAATGTTGTAGTGTGGACAAGTCGAGAATAGAATCTGTGATGAAGGATTTAGAAGAGGAGCTAAAGAGGCAACAGCAAATTAACAAGGAGCAGCAAACACTTCACAATAATGGTCACGTTGTGGGGCAATTTTCAAATAAGTACTTTAAGGAGTTGGAAGAACACTATAGGATGTTGTTGGCCGACTCACAAAAGAGGATTGAGGAGGTTTTGAGAAAGGACGGGGACAGGAAGAATGTGCTCAGAGGAGTGGACACGCTATTTACAGGGGCTATTCAGGGACTGATTAATATTCATGGGCAAATTAGACAGGCGTATGAACAGCAATAAGGAAATATAATATGCAGTATATTTGAGAAATAATATTATCATATTTTGTACACTGTTGTCGTTTTGGTGTAAACTAGTCAATAAAAAACGTACATATACAGACAGGATGTTTCATGGTTTCATAAGAATATAGAATTGCTTTTGTACTTTTTATCCTGTTTTTAACGGTATGAGTTTTAAAAAAATATATGAAACGTTTGGATTATCCGAGTGAAAAGATTTACATGAAAATCATCCTCGGTCTTCTTGGTGGTATATTACTTGGTAAAATGGGTGATAACGGGTAGTGATATGGCTGTTGGATTAGCAGAGATTTTTATGATACGTTACATGCGCGGAAGTGGGACTTTTCTTGGGTATAGTGGGTAGCTGTGATCAATATCTTGAAAGATCCAATCTGCGTAAAACCAGGGAACAGCATGAACCTGGCACAGTTGAGCATGGAACCTCCTTTTTTAAATGGCATTTGAAGTGATTGAATTGAAGCACGTGTGCACAACGAGACATAGACATCACACCAAACTCGGTCCACTTGACGTTAAAATTTATTTAGGGCAAGTGAGAAATTTGTAACTGCTTCTTTAGTCGATATTTTCCACATATTCCAGTGACTTCTAACACAGGAAGTGGGGCCAAAGATTAGGAAGTCAGAAATGAAATTGGGGATGGGTTAAAGTCACGAACAGGCTAACAGAGCTCAGATATGCATGCAAAAGGAAATTCTGTAGCAATTTAAACCTACAGTAAACTTCTGGGAAAACACGAATTTTAAAAATCTTTATATTTATTTCAATTCTGCTGGTATCATTCACAGTAGTCTAGTCACAATGTCAAGTATCACGAGAAATATATTCTAAATACAAACATGAGCTTATAGTATGTCTTACTCTAAGAAACTATTTTGGTAGCATTTTGTTCAACGTGTAAAAAAATACTTAAAATAATTGCAGAACATTATGATATTGAATATAGTTTGTGTAAGTTAGTTTAACATAATTTAACATTTAAAATTGCATATAATCCTAAATTAAATAGCTTTTTAGACTTAACTATCCTGCCGTTTCTTGTGAGCCATCTAAAATTGAGTATATTGTTGTTCCTTCAATGCTGTTGTTGTGAAGAAATGGATTTTTATTAAAAGTATGTTGTTTTTTACTGCTACTTTGCTCATTATGTGCGCCATCTTGTACTTCACCCCCACCTTCACTCTCCCCAACTGTTGTGGCAGTACCTTGATCTACTTGTTCATATGGTGGCTCTGTTGGAAAACTTCTCTCTTCGAACTCATTCGCAGGTAGAAGAAAGTTTTGAGCTGGCATCTGTACTTCTGGAATGTACAGATCATCCCCTTTAAATATGAAGCCGACTGGAGGCTCTGCTTTGATTTCAGGACGAAGGGGTACGGGACTGGGGATCTTCGAAATGTCTACTTTTCCTTCTGGGGTTGTAGGGATGGTGGTGAAAGGAGTTGTTGAAGAAGGTATGAATGAACTACTAGAAACTAGCTGACCAGTGCTACTGCTACTGGAAGAGAAAGTTGGGTCATTTCCGCTTCTGGATGGAATCGGGGTGGTTGTACTGAAATAAGTTCTGCTTGTTCCAATGATCCTGGCCAAAGCTTGGAAAGATTCATGGGTAGTCGGTACCGTTGAAAGAGAAAAGTTATTTTGTTCTTTCGTATGATGGTGCAGCTGTTGATTAAATTTAGGTTCCAAAACCGTCGTGCTGAAAGGTTCTGATATTGTTTTAGGGGTAATAGGGGTTCTGGATGTTGTTGTGAACCTATTAAATTGATGATTGAACCTTGCATCATTAGCAAATTGAGAGAAAGGTGTTGTTGTACCCATAATCAGAGATTCCTCTTTTGGGCTGATAAGCTGAATAGGCTCTTCGTCTTCCCTGTATGGATTGGGTTTTCTACTGTTTATCTCCTGTTGTTTGGCCGTGTGCAGTCCTGAGTGAAAACGGAGGCCAACCCCGGTTATCAACGATGACTTTGTTGTTGGGGATGCTGTGGGAATAGGTCCTAATGCTAATGGAAATGTAAATGAGGATGGAGAGGAAGGTTTGAAAGTTGACAAGGGGAGAGCTCTTGGAGTAGTAGTGGTCGTCGTTGTAGTTGTATGTCGAAATGTGAATCTTGATGGGGTAAATTGAAACGGGGAGGTGGATGTAGGTATGGGCAATGGTGATGATGACGTATGACCCGCTGCTGCTGGTCTTTTGCAGCAAAGGTAATGAATTCCGGATCGCTCGTATTTACATCGCTGTCGTGCAGAAAATAATAAAAGTTAAACAGCTTTAATTTTTTAGCTTGAAAGGAGCAACAATAAATAATAATGACAATTGAAATGACATTTTTTTTCGGTTGACAAACCTTAACTTGTACCAGACCAGTAGTAAAATTATCCCCATGTAGTACAGTGGAACCACTAGCAATACGTTTAGCTGATGCTGAATTCAAGCCGGTTTTTGCCATAAATTGTGGATTCAAACTGTGACATTGTGACATGCTCAAACATAGCTCATCCGATGAACAAGGCTCAAGTACCTGGAGCATTTGCTTGGATTCTGAGAGTAAATTTGTAGGTGCATATGAAGGTAAGTGAACAGGCAGGGAAGATGAATCAGCCAATTTTATACTTTTTGATGTCTTTTTGTTATTGGGATTAAAATATGAAGGGCTAGTGGTTGTAGCAGTAGCAGCAATCCTGGAACCGGTTGTAGCCGTGTGGTGGTCATTGCTCACTACTAATTTACCTGGCATATAAAAAATATATGGAAAGCAATTAAAAATGAGAAAAAAAAATGAATTAGAATACATGGATATATTTTTGTATGTGATTATGATAAATGAAGTTGTTTTGAAGTTGAAGTTTTGTGAAGTTTAAGTTTGATTTTGATTTTGATGCAAAATACCAATGTCCATGTCTTTGTGCTTATAAAAGTTGTCAAAATATATTTTGCAGGTTGTAGTTTGGAAATTGTTGATTGCCAATCCATGTCGATCAAATCAGTTTAATGCAATGCATCGGGTTAAACTAGCAAAAGTGTCTTTATAAGTATTCCAGTAATGAATAGTTTTGCTTTTAATTATTTTATTTAATATTATAGTTTTTCATTTATTTACATTGTGCATATAATGTACAACATCAGAAATCACAATTTATCAAATAAAATTGCTGGAGCATCATTCACACACAATATCATCACCAAGAACCATTTTTTATTAATCCTTTTATATGCATACTATTATTGCATTTCATCAAAAGTTAGTAGTGTCACCTGAACATTTTTACTGTTTTTTAGTTTTTACCAAATTGTTATACAAGTTGGTGTTATGTACTTTGTAACAAAATTGTTAAAATTTTAAGATTATTGGATGATTTTTAAGCAAAGGGTAATTAGCATAAAGTATATTTAATGTAAAAAAAGAATCTGAGTAAAGTTGAAAGTAGGAACCATAAAAATAAAAATAGGTATAAAAATTATGTTTTTATCACCAATTTTGAGTATTATTTTTTTAGAGTATTGTTGGGATTGTAGTATGAACTAGCCAAACCACCACCACCACCATTCGTCCCACCTGGATAATTATTGGTGTTATAATTTTTGTTATTGTCAGCGCACTGTACATTGTTACGATTGCGAATCCAACCCGGACTGCCGTTGTTATTATTATTGTAATTGTACGGGTTCCTGTTATTGTTACCATCACCTGTTGGACCTGTTCATAATAAAATATATATCATTGAATTTGATTTAATTTTAACTTTTTACATAAGGGTTTAAAAATTAGCTATCCAGCCAAAAAGAAAGAACTTGTTTCCGAAAATAGCGTATTTACTTTGCAAAAGTCCCATATATGCTCCCGCATCGTCGGGGTATCCAAACCCCGGCGAATTATTAAAATAGCTGCTTGGAGTTTTTCCAAATCTCTGTGCTTGATTTGTCGGCAACTGAGGGGAAATGGCTGGTTTAGTATAGAAATGCGAAGAGGAGGAGGGATAATACATTGATTTGATGTCGCGTTCATAATGCCCAGCAGCAGAATCAAAATGCTCACCACCAGTCTTTAATTTTAATAATATAGACGTCACTGTTCTATCCATTTTTTCTCTGCAAGGATGATCAATTTTAACAGGGTAGGGGACTGGGGGCACCTTTCTTGATGAAAGGATATGAAGGTATTAGTGGGGTAATTAATTGGGGGTGGTTGGGTAGAGCTTAAACGTAATTGGGCTTGGTCGTAGGATGATAGCAGATACGACGTTGTGCGGCAGCAGAAGTAGGCATATAGGAAGGAGGAGCAGTTAGTACCAAAAGCGATATAACAGGCAAACACGGATCCGATTAGTAAAATGATTAACAATATGTAGAAATGCATAAAAAATATAATTTATTTACAATTTTTACAATAATTTTGTACTTGTGACCACCACTGTAATATTTTGTAACGAATGAGTCATAATACGAACCAAATAAGTTTTACGACGAGTCACAAAAATACGCATATTATGTTTTATGCTCAAAATTTGTCAGTCATTTTTTAAAAAGTTTGCTGTAAAAATCAAATCATTATCCCTGGTATTTTATGTATGTATGTACAAAAAAATTAAAAGAATCCTGAAAATCTTGAATATTATTGATCATTGCGTAAGACACGTGCACTGAAGAAAAAGGTTGGTGAAAAAAAACAAGCTCCTTCATCATCTCACCATTTTCTTTATTATACACTTTTGTCATGAGAAAGATTTGTGTAACTGAGTTGTAAGTTTTGTGAGTGATGTGATGATGAGTAATCAAAAATGTAATTTTTTGGAATGTTGCTTGTTTGGTATTTTTAGCTAATTAATTATTATTATGTGGCTGCTACTTGGTTTCTGCTGAATAAAGTGCGTCACATGCTTCAAATATTTCTCTACTACTAACCTGAGTAAGGATTACCACTTTGTAAGTGATTGCCTTGTGGTGGTTGGAAGTTTTGACCTTGGGATTGTCCTTTGTTGGCTGGATGATGATGATGAGCAGCCGAATCTTTTTTCATGTCTGGCCATGGATCTTTGTAGTTGGGATCCCGACAACAAACGCCAACAACTCCGGTCATTGGCTCGGAACATGCCTGCAAAGGAAGATGAATTTAGCATGTAAATTAACAGGAAAAATAAATGCGACTTCCTCCATAAACGTCATAAATGAGAAACTGATTAATTTCTTATTTGACTTACCATCAAAGCCACACGATGCAATCTATCAGCAGCCGAAAACTGAATAGGATTTTCCTCAATTAAACCAATAGAATTGCAATACTCATCTTGCACACATAACATTGCTGCGGGGCATCCTGGATAAGGTACAGCAGGCTCTTGAGGTTGTTGATTTTGCTGACGCTGAGGTCTAGGCGTTTGCGGCGGCGTATATGGTCGTTGTTTTTGCTGCTGCTGTGGCTGAAAGTTTTGTGAAGATTGTTGGTTATTTTGTTGATATGGGTTGGATTGTGAAGGTTGATAAGGTCTGGAGGTTTGTGGTCCATTGTTTGATTGTGGAGGAGGTGGTTGATATCCTTGATTTGGCACTTCAACTGGGTCATACGGCTGCTGCGGCTGTTCGTAAGGTTGCTGAGGTTGTTGTTGGTACTGTGGAGGTGGCTGATAATTTTGTGATGGAGGAGATGGAGAAGCAGAAGAAGGAATGTTGAAATTACGGCGATTGTTGTGACAATCCGCTTTATTGACTAGATCGCAACCTGGTATCTCTTCAGGCTGTCCAGTTCCTTGGCCTTGTGGATAATAATTTTGTGAAGGGGGTAGCTGTTGCTGTGGAGGGGCATTCCATCCCAATTCGACTTGGGCTGGTTGTTGAGGGGGTGGTGGGGGAGGTGGTGGATTGTATTGACCTGGATCTGGTGTATATTGTGGGACTGGTGGAGGATTTGTGACTTGTTGTACATTGGGTTGTTGTGGAGGTAGAGGGGGAGGAGGTGGTGGATTTGTGTAAGGTTGTTGGGTAGTTTGAGGTCGTGGTGGCGGTGTAGGAACCGCGTAAGGTCGTTGGGTAGTTTGTATGGGTGGTTGTCCATTTCCTTGAGGGTTGAAATTTTGTGGACTGGGGGCACCGTTGTAAGGAGGATTTGGTTGTTGAGCAGGTGGAGCCAACTGCTCTACTCCTGGGTGACCTGGTGGACGCTGAAAAATATTTTGTGAACCAGGGGCACCGTTGTAAGGAGGATTTGGCTGTTGAGCAGGTGGAGCCAACTGAACTACTCCTGGGTGACCTGGTGGTCGCTGAAAAATATTTTGTGAACCAGGGGCACCGTTGTAAGGAGGATTTGGCTGTTGAGCAGGTGGAGCCAACTGCTCTACTCCTGGGTGACCTGGTGGTCGCTGAAATGCATTTTGTCCTTGCCACCAAGGTACGCCTCTAGACTGTTGCTGAGGTTGTTGCTGCTGCTGCAGATAAATACCAGAACCACCTGCTGGACCCTGTTCCACAGAGTCATATTGTGGAAGTGAAGAAATCTGTTGGTTTTGAGGGATCTGTTGTTGGGGCTGGGTCTGTCCATGCCCACCGAATTGTGGATTACTACTTCCCGAGTCGTCATCTAAATTTCCATATCCCTGGGCCTTTACAGAGGCCACCAGGGAAATGGTCAAAAGGACTCGAATCCTTCTGGTCCACATTTTTAAAAACCTTGTGTGTAGTCACTCAAAATCCCTTGTCTCGCTTTGAGGATTCACCTAAAAAAAAGAAGCATATAATTTCCAAATTCATTCACAAAAATAACCAAGCCACGATATCACTTAAATCACATGAATGCATGAAAATGCCAGTAAATTAACACCGGTACTAGTTTATACGAAACAGTTTCAAAATCCTAACACATCCGCACTAAACGCACTTTATGTTAACCCTTTCACTAAACTAAAATTACTAATACATTTATCAGGGACCTCAAGACACAAGCATGGTAGGGATATAATTTTACGCAAAACGTATAGCCACAAAAACTATTCCCCATGTCTACACTAAGCCACTAACCATCACTAACTGAGAAGTGCTAATGGAGCTATAAAAGAATCAACAGTCGAAAAGTGACCAACGGTCAGCAGTCACTCAGCATTGCTGGCAGCAATTTGCTGCCCAGGGTTCCTACTTTTGCCAGTAAGTTAAACTTACATGATTATCTAACTTTATGCGTTATTTTTTTGGGGTATATGATTTTATGGGTCTTGACTTGTTGACTATATCATTACTAATTCTACACATTACGTTTGTTACATATATACAAGTTTTGTATGCTATGCTATAGGCGCTTCATAAAATAGCAAATTGGAGGATGAAGATGAGCAACTTGAGAAGACGTTTTTATTTAATGATATTTTATGTTATAATATCATCATGTTTTTTGTTATGTAGGTATGTGTCTAATCATCATTACCGTTTTTAGTCGTTACAGTTTGCCTTGTTACCTGTCCACCTTTCATTCCAAAAGAAATTGCTATATAAGAACATAATTAAATATATTTTTGGGGAGGAACATGATACATAATACGCATAATGCCACATGCTGAGGAGATAATCTAACAATGATGAGTGCTGATAATGATCGACAGTTTACTCAAATCAAGTCTATTCTACTCAGGAAAAGGGCAGGCAGTAATATATTTAATAAGAGCACACTTTTGATATGTACAAGCATCCAAAGTCCATTATTTCTTAACCTCGATCATCTTCCCTCAATATCGTCATCTTCCCTCAACATCGTCAATCGTCATCTCCAACAACAGTGCTAATATTATTACTTTCATCTATGAATTTTTTTTACTAATAACTTTATTGTTAAAAAGTTTGTCTACATTGTTTTATCTATAATAGGCTTCTTCATCAGATCTTTTCGTATTACAAAACGTCTACAAAAGCCGACTAGTTTCGTTTGTCTTAAAAAAATTAAATAAAAATATTGTATTAAAATGTACTTATTATTATTATTAGCATATATTTATAATCAAATCAGCTATTATTTTAGTGTTTTATTATTACTTCAACAATTCCTGTTTTGTCACTCATGTCATGTTGAATATTTTAAACATGTGAGAGATTTTACAGCAAATTTTTATAACAAAAAAGATTATATGTATTACATTAAAGCATTATTTGATAATGACTTTATGGATAATACTGGTTGTAATCTTGTGGTGTATGGCCCATGTCAAACACAATAAGTAAAATTGAACATTGTGTGTGTGCCTCTGTCGCTGCATTGTTAACAATTATTATGGTGCAATTTTTTGGGAACATAATAATAATAATAAAACCACCAACAATTCATTATTGTATGTAGGTATGTAATATGTTAATATTCCATTGACACAAGACAAACGACAATCCAACAAGGTAACTGTTTTGGTGGTCGTGTGTCATGTCATGTCTATACAGTTATCATATGCACCCATATGCATATGCATGCCAACAAGAAAGGACAAGTCAACAGAAGTTTTACAAAAATTATTATTATTATGTTAATTTATATAAGTGATAACAGTTGTTAATTCAACAATGCATTATAATGCAATGGCACCTGAATGAAAGAAAAAGGAGAAGTAGGAAGATAAAAAGGAGTTTACCTATGCATTTAACTTACACACAAGAAATGCATTTACTACAAATTATTCAATTTTGAAAGAAAAAAAGGAGAAGTAGGAAGATAAAAAGGAGTTTACCTATGCATTTAACTTACACACAAGAAATGCATTTACTACAAATTATTCAATTTGCCTCTTTCTATTTATGCATATTTTTTACCTACACAAAATTCAATTTACGTAATCAAAAAAAAATGAATATAAAAAAATAGAATGGACGAAACAAATTATTATTTTAAAATACATGTTTGTGTTGTGATTTAAAAAAAATGAGGATAATGCAAAAAAAAGAATTTTAAATGATTACATGGTTGTAAAGGAC
This sequence comes from Zhuqinia jingwanae, assembly GCA_027744095.1. Lineage (NCBI taxonomy): Eukaryota > Metazoa > Arthropoda > Collembola > Entomobryomorpha > Paronellidae > Zhuqinia > Zhuqinia jingwanae. Next base: position 12,246 of record JAHZNC010002207.1, on the reverse strand, counting down.
ACATTTTAAACATTCATTTTTCTCAGTTATCTGAATGATCACCCTGATGTTAATTTGTGTTGTGATTTTAAAAAAATGAGGATAATGCAAAAAAAAGAATTTTAAATGATTACATGGTTGTAAAGGACACATTTTAAACATTCATTTTTCTCAGTTATCTGAATGATCACCCTGATGTTAAAATGATTATATCTGATCCATTTTGATAATTATTTTTAAGAGCAAATACGTTGACACGTAAAAAATGTCACAAAGTAAACATGATAAATGATATATGTAGGTCCGACTTTCATTAGTGTTTGCAAAGTAATTAAATGAAGGTATATAAATGTATATTGAAAAAAATGCATGCGACTCGCATGATGCGAGTGCCACCCACACCCCGCGTCCCTTTCTCTGAAATTTGATCTTATTATTTTTAATGACATGGGCGCCTTAAAAAGGTGATTAAGTGCATCATCATCTTTATAAAAATTACAACATTACAAAAAAAGTCAAGTGCATCTTCATTCAAAAAAAATAATTCAAACCAAGTTGACTTGACCTATACTGTAAATGGTCCTCCTTGCCACTCACTCTGTGTGTGTATGTATGGACAGATTGTGCATGTTCATTCATTCATAAGACATCTTTCAAAGAAGATGCAAAAAAATCAAGTAAAATGCAACAGCTAAACAAGTTATTACGATATATTATTATAATCATCTCCATGCATCATCCCTGTCGCATATGCATATGAAGTTTCTTTTTTCGTGATGAGCTGATCATTAATTTTTTGACACTCTTTTAACCCCAAAGTATTTAACATAAGAAACCTTAAAAAATGGATTGGAATGCAATGAACTGCAATGCAAAAGATCTTGCCCTGTCCTAACTCAACTAGGTATTATCAATTAAATGTAAGCTATATAATTATTATTGAGATTATTATTTCTTTTGAAGATATTTGTATAGTGTGTGGATCTTTGGATTTTTTTTATAGAAAAAAAATATGCATAAAAATTACATCGTGTGTGCTCTCAAACACGTTTTTGACCACAAAATCTAAAAATATATTCAAATGTTGAAATTTTTTAGAACAAATTTCATAAAACACTGAACATGATGTGTAATAAGGTTGTAATAAGCTATTTAACAATGCAAAGTTGGCACGATCTTGTTGTCCCCCATGATGGCCATATATTTGTTTTTAAATATCAATCTAATAACCAGCCTGTCAGCAAAATTATTGCAGAGCTCCTGTGCAATATACAATGTTGTGTCCTATTATCAAACAAATAAGAAGAGTTGCACACTTTGGCCTTCAATTAAAAAACAATAATTATTAGTCTTGTGCGAAGCAATTATAAGAGGTGCACACATATTTTTCATTGAAAATTCACCAACATATATATTTTCTTGAAATATGAAAGAATAAAAATAATTAAGAAGATTTACAGCGAAAAGTAACAATATTATGCAGATCGCAATATGCAGTGCATATTATGCACCTATTATCAAAGTAATAATTATTTTAATCAATCACGCGAATAGTCATTAACCATTAATGACTAATACGCTGCTGCTGCTGCTGTTGCACTCTAACAAGAAGGATCTCACAGTCAAAACTCAACACGATCAATATATTTTTGTTTAGAGAAAGGGATAAAAAAACAATTAAAAATATGTAACAGACAAAAAGATTCACTTTTAACAGCGGGGCATCCATAAAAACAGAGTATACCTGGGCATACTTGAATTACAAACGCCAAAGTTGACATCATCGCCAAAAGGTTAAAATAAAATGAAGAAGTCTGTCACGAAGACTCACTGAATTCAAGAGATTCAAGTCTGGCGAAGATACAAAAATAGCAAAAATTGATGATTGTGATTGTTGGTGACAGCGGCAAATTTTTGTATCTACACTAGAGAGCACAGTGTGTAGTCATGAAACAACGTGACGATAATATCTGTAATAATAAAAAGCTGCTGTTGCTGTTATATATGAAGAAGAAAAAATGCCCTGTGGACATGCTTCTGCGTAAATTACCTACACTTGACCTTTCCCTACAGTCAGCCAGTAATTTGAGTGTAATTACCTGTGATGCTGTGGCTGTAGTTAGATAAGCAATCATGATGAATACCTCTTTCAAGATCTATCTATTTATACTCAAGACCGTTAAATTTTAAGATTGTGTTGGATTCAATAGAAAAATCATTTACAAATATTATATATCATGTCATGTGTATCCGTGTGTCGTCGACACGTAATATATCACGTAGAAAAAATCTATACATTTGCATGCATTTTTGTGCTGACAACATAAAAGGTATGAAAATCAAGATCAAAAATAAATGTTGGTGAATCTGAAGATTTAAAAAACCATTAAAATACTATCTACCTATTCACAAAATATTGTTCATCTAGGCTATTGAGTTAAACTTTATTATTATTTTCTATTGCTGCCGACATGGTTTTTGTCAATTAATATAGTATACCGCCGATATCAACTTTTGTAATATTGTTTGGATCAAGAATATAATAATTTGTGCGTATGGATTATGAATACAGTTAAAAACTATTACCTTCTCGTTTGCAGATGTAATCCTCTTTTGAAACTCCAAAAAAGCAGGAACCAGGAAACGTTCTCCTTCATAAAACAATACAGAAAAATCTATCGTTTTGTATATCTGAAGCTTGAATTTAACTTTTAAATAAATATGTAAAATTTCTTAAATATTTTATAAAACAAAGAAAATGTTATAATCTCTGTATCTTTTTCAATAAAATAGTACCTATTTTTAAGCAGAAACACACATCTGCCTCTTCGTGTGTCTGCAAATCAAGTGGCATGGATCATGTCAACTACCTTCCATGCCTTTTATACATCCCACGGCGGACCCCACTCTCTTCTTCTTTAAAAAAAATAATATAAAAATTCGCCTTTCTGCCAAGCTTTTTATTGCACGAATTCCAGCAAAAAAATTCACCGAAAAACTTGCCATACACCTATACACCCCAATATGTTTATCATCATCTTTGTACGTTGCACCATATATCTCCTTTTAAATCCAATAATAACTATGTAGCAGCATCATCATGATCAGATCATCCTCGCCTTTTTGATAGTGATATTTTTTGCCCGAGTGCAATACTACTTCAATAATATTATCATTTTGTAGCAACAATTCAAACTTGTCCTATCTCAACTATATACATACATAATTCTACTAGAGAAATACATATAATATGTCATTAATTTTTGCTGTATGCATGCAACTATATATACTTTTCATATCTATCATATTTTTTAAACAGATGCAAATGGCACGTGTATGCAAATACGTAAACAGGAATACTATTAATCAAAGTACTTGGAAGCGGGTGAAACATGGAAAGTACAGTCATGCAATGTCATTACGAAACACCCAATTTTTTCCCAAGGCAAATGTTTATTAAAAGAAAATTAGCTACATGGCTATAGTATCACATAATATGTATACATATTTTGGTGATGGAAGCACCTACCTCCCATCAAACTCATCCTCTTCATGCTTTGTATCCACTTTTTCTTCTTTCATGAATGAGATTCTTCCACCCAGCAAAAAATAAACAAATAATATCATCAACCAACTAATGCCGCATAAAAAAAAAGTTATTTTCATAAAACCGAGTTAAAACAAAGAATAAAAATACACCCCACGCACACAAATAACAGTGAGTGATGCGATGGAGAAAAATTGATGTTCAACGCCATCATGATCATTTATTATGAAATGAACTACTATCATATCGTGTATGTAGTATGTACCATATACATTAATATTTACATATATGTACATATATTATGCAAGTAAACATTATTATGTTCAATTCCAATATTGAAGCACTATATACCACGTAATAATATTACCATATAGTATAACTAAGCATCTAATATATGATCATCAAAATTAACTCGTGATTGCTAGCGTCAATAATACATTACATATATAGACTTCAAAATCTTCAATATCATGTTGGTTCCGTCGTCATTCAGATCTGTGTTTATCTTGTAGTTAATTTATTATAATTTCATTGTTCATTTCATTGTCTCGCAAGAAAGATTTTTTTCCTGGAAAGTTGTACTGAAGCATGTATCATGCCGGATTTTAGTGGCCACTGGCCAATCAGTACCAAAAATGAAATGACTTCAGTATGATGATAAAGTTTAAACAAATAAAAAATGGAATAAACTTCATGAACTCCAGTACCATAAACAACCATCCCATTATTGGATCCATCATATCAAAAGATTACTCTAAACTTGTCAATGCACAATTTGTTGAATGTAAAAAATGGTCTTGCTTCTTGACAATCATCATCATCATCATCATCATCAACATACAGTTTGATGTGCAATATTATTAATGTGCGCCCTTCTTTGTCATCCTCCTCCCAAGATGCTTATTGAAAACTTTTTTGGCTACGCCAAAAATCATTAATATGTCGTTAATGATGATGAGAGTGATGATGGCGCAGTGGGAGCGACAAAAAGGGATGCAAAATATAAAAACATGACAAAATCGACTTTTTTCTAGTTTTTGACTATGATGATAAAAGTAAGATTTTTTAGAAGAAAATACAACATTTTCATTCAGTCTAATTATTATACTATGTTAGCGAGACACCCCACGTTTACATTACTTAATTTGCATTCAAAATGAAATCAAAAATTATTATGCATGTTTTTGTTGTTGATTTGGCTAATAATCTAATCTGCTGGTTGGTAGGTACAAAACAAACGATGAGAGTACCCAAAGAATACGAACAAGTCGTGCGTATGACATGATGACTATTATTGCAAAAAAAAAATTGTCGATGAGGTGGCGGTTTGATAGTGTTAATCTTGCAAATTGTCTCAAAAAATGGTGACGTAAAAGAAATCCATGTTACTGCAAAAGGAGAATGAATGAGTCAGCACGCGGCTCATCCCCAATCATTATTGCGAATCCTTTCATTATCTATTTTACCTGAAGATTATTATACCTGAGGTGTAATGTGTGTCCATTATGTGATGTGAGGTGTATATAATATCTCAACCTTGCATTATTTGGAGATGAGACCTGAGACAAAAATGATTCAATATTTTGGAGTTTTGTGCATGATGTTTCTGTCTGAATTGGAAATTTATGTGATTATATTGCAACAATTAAATGAAAACGAGTTGGAACTGTTGCACATAGTTTAATTTTTCCTTAAATGTGTACTAATTTGCAGGGGTTTTTGGAATATGAATGTACCTGACTTTAACTGAGTAAAGATTTATGGACAGGTAACTGATATTACTATATACAATATAATGTATTGATGAGGAACCGCACCGTGGTAACGTCATCCATGAAGATTTGGATCTTGGCTGATTTCTGTTGTCTGATGCCGCTCTAGGGAGGTCTCTCACGAATTACATGACTTTACTTCTAGGCGTCTTCGTGGTCGTCCTAGGTATTTAGGGTTCACAATAATTTTTCTGGGAATTTTGTGTTCATTATTGCAACAGAACAGGATTCACACTTTTTATGTTCGTCATTCAATTTCTTATGATTGTTCCAAGGATAAAAATAAACAAGATAAAGAGTTCACTTGCTCAGAATTGGGGATACGGAATATAATTCGCATGTCGTGTGCATAGTTTGTGTAGAACTAAAAGTCAAAGTCATGGGGAAATTATTTTATGCACTTTGTGGCTGAAAAGTGTGCAATAAATTAAAACATAAATTTTACAAGTTGACGTTGATTCTACAAGAAACTTTGTAATATATAGGTATGTATAAGGAAAAAAAATATGCATAGTACAACAATAATAATAAAATTCCAAAGGTCAAGTAAAAGTTTACGCCAAAAATCTCATCATTTTTTTTCTTCTTTTTTGGATTGTGTGGCTTTTCCTTGAATTATATCATACCATTTTACATCATGGTTCATTTTGAATTTATGACGACAGCGGAACAATATTTTTGTTGGCAGAGGGAAAGATTTTTTAAGTCGTATTTGATTCCTGTCGTCAGCCAAGTTTTTTTTAGATGAATTTCAAAATTTTAATGGATCAGTAAAATTCAAGTGAAGATTTTAAGGTTTCATTTATGCGTACCTATGTATGCACGTTTGCAAAATAATACAGGATTTTATGTGACACAATTATTACAAATTGCTTGTTCCCCGGTGGCTGGAGAAAAGCTTTATGTATAATACCAAATTCCAGGTTTAAAGATGTATAAAAATATCAACACACGTTTCATTTGAATATTCAACAAATACACACCTGCTGATTTTCTCCTCAAATAAGCTCAAAACCACAGACATCTTTTGAAATGGCTGATCTTTTTGTGAATTTTGTGTCTTGTTAGCAAAAAAATCATGCAGAAATGTTGGCAACAACATGTACAAAACATGCCAGTACAGCCAACACACAACACAATACCACCTCAAAATGAGAATGTCACGATTTTTCCATTTGCAAATAAACCCTACATTATATGTTTATGACATGGTTTAGATTTAATCTCTTCTGTCTGTTTTTTTTGTGTGTGATCAAGATCAACCGTTCCCTGAGTTTTGAAGAAGAAAAAACATGTTTGTTTGCGTCTACACTGAATTTTTTGTGAAGTTCAAGTTATAACGTCATCATGTAGGTAGGACCATCATTACATCAATGATCAATATATTTGTGAAAGGTTTCCCAAGAAAGAAAGCAAACCATTAACCTTGATTCAAGTAGCATTGAATTAATAAATTTGAAATGTTGTTGTAGGTTTATATTTTCTATTATGAATTAAAATTAAAAGATAATTCAATACTTTACTTAAAAACTTGTTATAAATCAACTACTTCCACAAATCAATTCATGAGCTTTTTGTAACAATTACTGAGAAATTCTAGAATGTTTATGCGTCAATTTGTCCCTTTGTCAATGTCTGTCAATTTGTCTAATGTCTGATCGTAATCAAATTCATAGTTGATCCTTGATCATAATTATTTCCTAAAAGATACTGTGTTTGTTTATAGACCTTACAAGCATTTTCTTCAAATTAGTGTGAATAATTATTGAATGACAGATATGGATGTTATATTTTAATTCCAACGTTTAATATCATAGACGTTTATTACCACATTCTCACTATTACTAACCAATAATTTCACTTTCACAAATTAATTTAACCATTGCGCTGTTATTTTTACACGCTAAATGTTCCAATTTTCCAAAATAAGGAAGTCTTCAGGGAAGAAACTTGAACCGATCAAAACAATCATCCAGTACAGTATGTTGAATACAACGAAACCAAGTGGGATGCCAAGGCGGAGCTTGATAAGTAGTCTGATCAATTAAAATGGGTTTTAAATGGAAATTAAAATATTTACGTGACACCTATACTGCTAACTAATAGTATACGTACGTATATGTATATATTGCACTTTAGTATTGCTATTAATTGTGTGATCATTTATGTAAAATATATGTTTCGCTTACGTCAACATTCGACTAGTTCGGTTAGAAATACGGGCTCCAGGTTCGAATAAAACTTCCTTGCCATCATCTTCCACATTGTTACTTCCCTCGTTGCACGAGCGCAACCGAACAGCTCCATTGGAGTCTGTGGTACTGCTCAGCATTATGCAAATGGCAACATTCACTGAAAAATGTACAGAAAATAGTTGGTAAAAGAATCAAATAAAATTCTGTATAGTCAGCGTAGACGTGAGTTTTGTGGAGCAAACAATTATTTGTAATAACAGTTAAAAAACCACCTGCCACTACACACGAAATGGTTAACAAACAAATCAACAGGTAAAAATCCAAAGCTGTTTGATAGCTCACTGGAGGCATATTTTTAGCATTTAAAGACATCAAAATAATAATTAGCCCTTCCTGAAAAAATATAATAGGTTAAAAAAAAATACATATACAATTTATATATCATCTTGTTGTATACATTAATTGCTTTACAATAAATATGCTGAGATGAAGTCTCATGTTTGCAGTTCCCGAGCCATGAAACAAGCTAATGAATGAAATGCATGTTAGAAGAATGGCTGGCAAGTAAACTTCATGAACATAGCGAGTAGAAGCCCGAATAAAAAAGAATTCCGCAGCCAGTCTTGAGTAAGATTCTTGAAAAATAATATTAAAAATCACTTGTCTTTGACATATTTAAAAAAATACTGGACAAATTCAATTAAACATTCTGTGTATACTAGTTCCAAGAGCGACCAGTTCCGCTTTGGCATTTACGGCAGCCACTGCAAACTGAATAGAGGAAGTTTCTTGAGACACCCCAATAGCCTTTTTGACATCACCGAACTCATCCGCTTTCCATTGGTAAACTAAATCAGAAGTGCCGTGCCCATCTATAAATTTTAATCAGTTAAGATAACACAAATTATACATAATATGATAGTTTTATTTTATAATTTTTTAGCAACATGAAAAATGAATTTCCGTAAAATAATTTATCACTCTTGTTAGCTTACAACTTTCGATAACTAAAGGACAAGTGTGCCTGTCAAATGGAAACCAGCCCAATTCCATTTTGCACGACGCTTTGACACTGTACCGAGTGGATACAAGAACGGTTCCGTCAGTTGAAATACGAATGAATTGATTGTCCGTGAGAAGATCATGGACTTGAGACTCACGCTCGTTCACAATAAATGTATCCTGCAAAATTATTTGACAATCGCAAAAAAAAAAACGATTTATTGCTTTGATTTTCATTATCAAGATTAAATTAATTTCAGTTGTTAAAAAATAATATTCTGATTTGAAATATTTTTTTTACCACTTGCCATATCCTGTCTGAGTACTCTTTGCTAAGCTGTTATTGCAATAATAGTTCCAGGATAAAAAATATTGTCATATTTCCATTTCAATAAATGATTCATAAATAATGCATAGGTATAATTTGGCAATAGTGTGTTTGATGTGAGGACATACTATTAACTTATCTGTGCCAGCTTCCGACTCGGTGAACTCCAAGCGTGAATCTTTCCACTCATGACGTAAATAAAGGCTTACAGTGAATTCCTGATTATTTTCATTTATGTCGTAAATGTCCAGGACATATCCGGAAACCGTTAGTGTCACTGGAGTATCTGCTCAAAAAGTAATCATTCACAAAAGAATTAAAAGATGTTTAATGTCGGACTAGTATCATATCTATGCATGTATATATCATTTGTTGCATACCGCCAAAATTTGGCCGTATAGATTTGTCATAATTAGCAAATTTTTTCTTCAGGAATTCAGACGTCTTATCCCCTTGTGTTTGACATCTTCCAGAAACCCAGAAAAATCACAAAGAAATATTAACCTGCAGTATTCACAGATGAGTTTAGAACTTCTCAGCCTGCCCCAAATTACTAAACTTAATTTGCATGCAATTTTACCAAATTATGTTTTCACACTTTAAACATTTTACCTTGCTACTTGAATAATAATTGTCAGGCACACACAACAGGCTTCCAAAAATAAACGCATTTTTAGTGATTTTAAAATAATGAACTTTGAAGCGAATCCTCTTGAGCAAATGCTAAAAGCACGAACCCCAAACAACACTGTGTAGTTTTAACACATTTATATTAATTAAATGTATGTAGGTCGATACCACATGGGTGCATCCGAGTAGGGGGATAATTTTATGGGTAAGTAGGTAACTTCCATGTTCCAAGTTCCAGCGTTCTTCTAATAAATTTTAATATGGCTTCAACTCAATTGAGTATTGCGGAATCATCCTGTTAATATGAGACAAGTGCTCTTTATTTAGGGATGGTTGTACAATGGCCATTGATCATTTTGGATACATGGTCTGCACTCTGCACTCTGGACGTCTTGTCAAGTTTTTGTATTCATTTATAGTAGTCCCTGGGGTTCAAGTCACATAGCCACATTGAGGGCAATGTTTAACAATAAAAGGGTACTACTTTAAACAAAATCATAAGTTAAGTCAAAAGACCCTTATCCAAAGTTTAAAGAAATTGGAAATAACAAAAATAGTCAAATTTTCAATACGACACAATCCTTCCCAACAGAGTTATTTGAACGGGTTAGCTTTTTCATTGCTTATATTATAAACACATGTGAGATATATATATCCACATTGATTTCATAACATATTCTGAGGAAATTTGTATGTATCATATTATTAACAGTGTGGTTGCATAAGAAGAGCTGCTGGAAAGTGGATTTTGCGGAGCTGGAGCATGTAAATTTACGTATCATAATCATCGCAATTGCAATCTCATTCTCAACCATGCATATAACATATATGTACGTTTATATTATAAGTTTAGCAAAGTTGTGGGTTGGCTTATAGATGAGTTTAAATTTTTAAATCCCTGTTAGCTAAACAAACTCACTTAAAGAAACAAATAATTTTTTTGTGTAGGAAATGTTTAAAAGTGGTTCATAGTTCATATACAAGAGAAAATGGACATGAACATAATTGGTCATTTTTAAATAAGATGAAATGACATTGAATCACTGACGTACATATTTAGGTATATGTGTGCAGTGTTACTGGCACAGATAATGGCACAGATAAAGTTGTCCGTTCCTATCAAATTGTATTTTATATTGTATGTAAAAAAAAATAGTTATACTCAATGCACAACAGGACTCTTTTAAGTAAAAAATAATGAAATCGATGAGAAAGCATTGTAAATACATTTTAATCATCTTTTACCAACCAACTATAACAAAGTCATAAAAACACAAAAATATTTTTATGGTTGTAGTGTGTTTGTGTATGATGATGATGCTGGATATTACAAGATCACGATTATGGTAGACATAGTACACAAGCAAAGACGAAGAAAACCTGTAAATAAACTTTAAACTTTTGCTGCTTGAATATATCTATTATATTACTAATTTATATGTACATATATTCTTGTCTCCGACATTGACCTTGAAATTTTATTTAATCAAGACGATGGACTGATGATGACGATGATGGTTATTCGAGAAATGAAATTAATATATTCCGACCTTCATCAAAACAAGTAGTAGAAGAGCAAGCATAATATGCATTCTATGTTGCATTTTAAAATAATATACAAGTTGTATAAACATAAGGGATAAAAATACAGAATGCCAGTGCTATGCTGATGTGTACGGAAAGCTAAAAAAATAATTTGCTTTATCCAACAACACGGCAACACGGCCGATTAAAAATGCAGAGTTCATGCGTTCCACCAAGAAAATGTAATCTTATGATCTTATTCATACCACCGTAAAGTTAATAATGATGATTGCTTAGTGTTATATATTTAACATCTTTTGAGCGCAAAACAAAAATATCATGTGAAAGTATAAATTCCTTTTTACAAATAATTGATGTACATATGTAAAAATGTTATGAAAATTCTAATATATATTATTATAGTACTTAATTTGATAGGAACAGAATCACAGAATTACATGTAAAAGGAAAAGGAAGCGAGCCAGTCAAATCAGATAAAAATTGACACTGACATTGATCATATGATCATGATAAAAAGAAAAAAAAAGTGGCAAGGGTGATTTATTTTAATTAAGAATTGAAAATATTGAAACATTCAACAACATAAATCAACAAACTGTCACCGTCTAAAACTCATATATTACTTTTCCACTTAAAAACATTTTTTTTATGAACCCTGAAATTATGCACGTCTTCATTTTTATAACTATTCATAAATCAAAATACTACATAACTTCAATAATAATAAAAAAATAACTGTATTTGTCTGTAATATCATTTTTAAGCGTTAGTAATTTTATGCTAATTAAGTAATTCAAGGGAGAAAATATATATGGGGCGAATGCACAAAGAACATGGTAGCGACAAGAAATATTTTTCTTAAGGTTAGGTTACTGCCATTATCTGTATCATCAACTTTCAACAGCCTACCCCTATTCGAATTTGCCACCTCTCCCGATAACCTTTTTCGAAAAATTTCTCTTTTATTTTTCCTCTCCATCATTTTTCTTTTCTCGTCCTTAGTCCTTGGCTTCCCATCATCCTGTCCTGTCATTTCGTACTCGATTAAATTCAAGCTGACCGGTGTTTCGCCATTGACAAGTGGAAATTCGGTTCCCTCCTTGGGATTGCTTATGGCAATGGAGTGAGTGCAAGCTAGTATATTTTTAGAGTTTTTCTCCCGTTCAGTTTCAATGTGAGTTAGAACGTACAGCTGATTTTGCACAAAAAGTATTTATAAAACCCAATTTACATTACCCATTTTTTAAG
>JAHZNC010002206.1:0-30075 GCA_027744095.1 Zhuqinia jingwanae | reverse complement strand
AGCCAAGCTTAGTCACTTTTAGACGTGCACCATCATCATAAATAGTGATTAGGAGGATTATCTTCTTTTTCTTGGGCTTCTCTCTCGTGAGCTCATTCTTCTTAATTCTACACAAATCATAATCATCATCATCCCCAAGAAAACAGTTGGACAGACAGAGCATTCATCCTTCTTGTTTGAGTGTATTGGTTTTTATTATAGTACAGAATGAAGGAAGAATGTATGAGTATGTGTGTGTGTGACACGTTTTCTTATACACCTAAGTATGTACACAACAACTGGCGTGATGAGGAAAATTAACCATTGTCATCCATCCTCAAAATGTGCTAAACATTTTTTTTTGGATAGAATGAGTGGAGTAGAGACTGATGCTTGTTGACGTTAATGGTAGCCTATTAGACTGGTATAGTTTGCCATTTAAGGAAAAATAATGATTGTAAATCATAACATCATAGCCCAGAAGGGAAGAAAATGGTATATAAAAAAACGCGGATTTGATGACAGTGTGTGCTTTGAAAAGGAAGCGGCACCGCTGGCAATGTACCAAAAAGTTTTTTCAATTACTTACTACCGACCACAAACTACATGTCGTATAGTTTAACTTATGCACGCAAAATATTATTTTTTTGTAGAAAAAAGTAGATAAAGTTTTTGTTATTATTTATTTAATTAAAGTATGTAAAAAAAATATTTTATTGTACTTACGGCTACAGCGTATAGTGCGGAGTGTTCAGCGGCTGCTGCAGCAGCGGCAGCGAGATATGCGACCTGGTCGGGAGAATACGGTGAAGAATTGGGATTGGATGGATTAGGAGGATACACCAAAGATGGGACTGTCGATGCCAATCTCTGATAATTGAGTAGACCTGCAGAGGAAGGAGATTTTCCACATGAACACAACAACTGGCGGCATGAGGGACATGCGCCGGTTGGACTTGCAGAGCCGGAGCCTGATCCACCGCGGCCGGCTGGGGATGGTGGTGTTCCAGTTGAACCGCCACCATCCTCACTCTTTTCACTGCTTCCACCGCCCTGCAACAACAAAAAAAAAGACAATTAAATTCATCATCATTATTATTATACATTTTTTATAATAAATAGGTAATTTATAATTACACCATAAAAATAATAATAAAAATGGTAATAATATTCAGCATATCATTATTCTTTTTATTTCCAAGAGAGTATGAAAAAAAATGTAATAATAATATGATATTATTATTATTATTATGATTTGATATGATATGGTTTGAATTCAAACGCATTCAATAGCAATATTGTTGGCAGATTCGAAAGTTTATTATGAAGCTAATTATAATGATTACTGTATAACCTGAAACATTAAATGAATGTAATAGCAAGAATGCTGAGCTGTAACTGCTACTACTACCACTACTGCATTGCATGTACCTCCGGTGTCAGTACATTTCATTCTTGCTAATTACTACCTGTCCAGTTTATATCAAATACCAAAAAAAAATGTTTTCTTGCCATAACACAACAACACATACACATACACACACATCAAAAAAATATTATACATTATTACACATGTACCAACAAGTTTGTATCTTTTTTTCCTGTATGACTGACTGTCTTATTTTTTTCTACTTCTTCTTGAAATAGAATTAAAAAATTGTATATAATCTACCGGTTCGTGTGAGCATTTCAATCGTTTGAAATCCAACTACACCGGTTTCTACATTTTAAATAGGTATATTTCTGAAATAAAGTGATGTGTTTTCCTTCTTCTTCTTCTTTTCTTCGCTTTACTTTAATGTTTACCTTCCCTACAAAAATATGTAATTGTTTGACATGTAAACACATTGAGTGTACAATTTACAAGCAATTTTTGAAATATAATAGATATAATAATAACAACTTGCATCTCACTTGACCAGTCCAAAAATAATTTTCTTTTGCCACTTTGTAAGACAAAATTGGTAGTTAGGAACGAGGAAAATGGTAATAAATATATGTAATAATGTGAAGATTTTATCCGAAAATTTGGAATCTAGAAGCCACTTTCAGTTTCAAAATGAGCTGCTGCTGCTATGCAAGATTTTTTCCCCGGAGTTTGTATAATATGTTATATAATGTGATTGTTGTTGTGTCTCAATACTTATTGCAGAAATTGATAAGTAGAACAACTACTTATTATGCTAGTACAACACTGCATTTTTGAAGAAAAAAACTATTCTAGCATATTTTTCCACTCTGGTTATGAGAGCAAACATCCTGTCACAGCTTTTGTCGTATGTTTTTTGTTTCTAAAACTGGAAATGTCCAATAATGTATAACAAATATGGTATGCAAATTATATCGCACCTAAAAGTTGCCAATATAATTTTCTTTTGTATCTATCCAAGAAAAACTATCCAGGTGGCCCGAAAAAATATAAAAGCTATTTACTGATGTGCTAATCTCTATCCGGTTTTTTTTGTTCTCCCTCCTTTTAATTTTTTTTGTATCTATCCAAGAAAAACTATCCAGGTGGCCCGAAAAAATATAAAAGCTATTTACTGATGTGCTAATCTCTATCCGGTTTTTTTTGTTCTCCCTCCTTTTTTATTGACCTTAATGTAGCAATTACAATGTACGTAAACCTGATATTTCTTAACCGCATGATCACTACCAACTTGCGTAACATATTATCATTGATGCGAAAAAAAAAGAAACATGATCACCATTTTAGAAGCATTTTGTATGTTGTGTGAAATTTGCTAATTTTTTCTTTTCTTTGTATGTTTATGTATTTTGATTCAACCACACAACAACATCACAATCATTTGCCGACATCATAATACCTACTTTATCCATCACAGAAATATCAGAAAACAAGCAAAATAAAAGTCTTCCTACTGCAATTTAATCTAAACTTTGTTTTATAACAAGCTTCTTTTTTTACCAGTTTTCTCATCATTTTCTCTCTCTCAAAACAACAACTACACCAACTCTGACTAAAACGATATATATTTTTTTTATAAATGCAATGCATCATCAACACCATGACCAGACCAGAGACCTGACCAACAACAGCAGCATCAGCAGCAGATGCAAAAGCGAAAAAAAATAAGAAAAGGAGCGACCCGATGTGTTTTGTAGTGAGTGATGTGATGATGTTCTTGTTCCATTAGACGAGCAGAAGTGCATTTATTTAGACATAAACATTTATTTTGCTTTATGGTGCATATGATGTTTTTATTGTTATTTCTATATTATAATTACACACACAACAGATTATTATGCGATTATGAAAGCCTTCTAGCAAGTAGGATGAGTAGTAAGTGCACACACATAACCATACTAAAAGCTTGTTATTTGACTTTTGATCATGTTTCATAGTTCAGGAAAGAAGAAGATACCATATACCTACACACTCATATCTTCCCAAAAAGTCAGGTAAATTAATATGATGAGAATAACCTTGTCTCAGTGGTTGTATCATTTTGCTAGATAATCAAACATCAATGCTATTTTCCACACGACACGGTTGTAACAATAATTCTTTTTATATTTTTTTATATGATGGCAATGATGATGATCATCATGATACCTTTACATAACAAGTAATGTGCATACAATGTCCACAAGACATAATTTTTTCTTGAAAAAAAAAACGCTCACAATAAATTGCAAATCTATCTTATTTGCCTATAACAATCTTTCGTTTAGCGTTTAAAAATACATACATATATATGCTCATATTAGCTACATGATTATTACTATGATTATGTTTAAATGATAAGAAAAAACGGCACACATGTATAAATATATGTAACCTATTATGATACAACTCTTTGTTGTTGTTATTATTATTTATACAAAGTAAACCGTTAAATTTTTCAGAAGGTAAATTTTTACACTAAACTGATAAGCAAATAATAAAAAAGAATAAGGATAAGGATATATAATGATATAATGTTTTGTTTGTTTTTTATTATTAGTGTTTATATTACTAAGAAGGAATCTTCAGTCTTCAACTTTGTGTAATATATATTTTTTTAACAAAAGGATTTTAAAAAAATTGTGTGATTGCTGGCAATAAAATCTTTATTCAAGAAAAAAAAATTGTTTACATTTCTTGTATATCAAAAAAACATACAGTCATAATAATAATAATAATAATCCACGATTTGTGTGGTGGATTGGATGTTTGGATGTATATGAAATTTAATAATTTTATTACACCTTGTCATTCAACAATATTCTTTTTGAGTTGATGTGATATCTATTACAATAAAATGTTTTGTACATTATAACAAGCATCAGGAGCATAATGATAATAGTATGCCCTAGTCTCGTCTCATGTTTTTGTCCTGTCATATCTCATATCTCACATCTCTCACAACTGACTTTAAGGATTTAAGTGAAACTTTTTGATGCATTACCAATTTTATATTTTTTCTTGTATTATTCCCTTCTTATCAAAAAAAAAAGAATCCTTGTTTGTATAGTTAAACATTAAGCGTGCTAAATTACGGATGACCTCTAACATATATTTATATTATAATATGCTTTATTATAGAAGCTTGGTTGGTGGTATACAACATTTTTGCAATCTAAATACGTGATCTGATCATAATCAAAAACATAAATATATTATGAGTAATTACTCTCTTCAAAGTATAAAGTGTACATCTCTCATCGTCCCTGTTTTTTTTAACTTTTTTTATTATTGTGTTGTGAATTTTTTTAATGATTCGAAATAATATATATTACATCCTATTGTGCTGCTAGACAGGTCTTCAGAGAGAGAAAAAAAATACATAAAGTAACGTTGTATCATTGTAACAAAAACCAAATTTATATCGCATTTCTCTGACAACAGTAAAGAAAAATGTATGAATAATGTTAACTTGTGTTTGCAAGGTAAAAAAATGCCAGATCAATCAAAAACAACAGTCAGAAAATGACTTTTATCGGTAGACGGTAGCCCATAATAATAATCTGTGGCCAAAAAAAGTATTTTTTTACTCATGCGCAAATGCGTTTAATATATTTTCTCATTTGAACTGATAATCCTCATAAAGTATATTTACGCTTTGATTTATTTATTTTTATTGAAATTTTTTTATGAATAGGTAACAGTAAAGGTAGCATTTTTTTTTACTTTTTTTGCCATTACTTACACGTTTTCTCTCTTAAAAAAAATGGAAAAAATGTTCTGATATTTATAATCTTACAAAAAAAGATATAAAAATAGGATTTGATAATATTAACTAGATGCATAGTATCGATATTATTTAAAAAATGTATTATAAATGGTTTCTTCCTACATTTTCATAACATGTTTGAAAAAAACTTATATACTGAAAAAATGGAACACACACGCAGACAAAATGATCATGATCCCTCCCAACAAAAATTATGCGTACAGAAATTTTTTTCTCGGTGACTATATATGAATTGAAGCAGGAGGGGTACAAAAAAAAATTCAAACTATTCATTTTCAGATTTTTCACTTTTTGCCAACAATTTATTGGCTCATGATTTATGACCACACTTAACTCAATATCTATATACCTACTTACTTGTGTAACCAATAACGGATAGATATAAAGGGTATGGGTATAATAATGAAAAACGATAAATGGTATGCCATATCGGAACATAAAAAAAGTATTCCTATTGAGTGCGTATCTCAAGAAGTGAAAAAAAAGGTTATGCCAATGGCAACCACGACGTATTTTTTTTTGAAAGGATAGCGATCATCATGATGATATGGTCGTTGCTGTGAAAATGAAAAGGAGCTACTCCATACATATAGCACCACAGTTTTTTTTACCGTTTAATAGAATCATATGGTTATACGGGAGCACAGAGGCCCCTCTCACTCTTCAAAAGATTTCCTGAGACTACTTCAACAATAAAAGGGATAAAGCACACAGGGAAGAATAAAAAAAAGAAGGAAAGTCAACATACGTTCATCTTCTTGGATTCCTCCGAGAAATGATGATCCACGGTTTCCGAGCAGTTGTTGTTGTTGTTATTGGTAGGGGTACTAGCACCGCTACTCCGAGCGCTGTTACTTTTGCTACTCATGCACTCCGTCTTTTTGGTCAATGATCCCACACCACACATACAAAAATACAACCCGTATGAATGAACGCGAAAATAGCGAGGAAAAGACGTATAAAAAAGACGTATATTATGTATGTATGTATGTATATACTTGACTATATATTATTATTATTATTATTTTATATATCGACGTGTGCTGCTTGACTTGTTTGGAACGATATATTATTATTGTGTAACCGTTTTTCTTTATGTTGAAAATGGAATCAAAGTTCAATCTGTTTTGTGTGTGCGCGTTTATTCCTTGATGGCTTCATATATGCACTTGACTCACAGTCAGTCAATACAAAATATATACTGTGTATATTATACTTATAAAAAATAAAGCGGAAAATCCGATAAGTCCCACATCCGAAATATATTTATATGTGCTGCTGATGCTGCTCCTTTTGCTTTTTTTGGTACAAGAGATGACGGTGACGATCCACTATTATGTTTATAGATTTCTTTCTTCCTTCCGTTTGTACACTTCTTATTGAAGTTGTTGTAGTAGTAGCTCATATGTGCTTTATTGTACTATCCAGACTTTCTTGTCGCTCTTGTTTTCTAGATAGGATGATGATGTACATGTTATAAGAAGATTCTCTCTTGCAGGTTGGTTGTACATGATGATGATATGTGGCAAGTGCGAAGCAGAGTATGTGCTGTACGTGTGTTTGGTTTTTTACGTCGAATGTCGGTACTACTATTATATATGTATGTTACGTAGTTTTTTTGTACGTGGACTATTTCTTCACAAAATAACACGATTTTCACAAAAAAATAGGTTCCAAGTTTCAAGCCTTTCTTTTTTTTTCCTGTGAAGCCAAATCTATCAAGAAGTTCATGAAACAAAATCCTTTCCACGGATGTATTTTTTTTGTTTCGCAAAAAAAAGTTCCCTTTATCTTTGCACAAAACCTGCCACATGAACTTTATTGTTGATTGTGCGTTTTGAGAGGAAAAGAGGAAACCACCGTTTTGTCTCTTTTTTTCACTCTCCACCACTGCTACTACTGGATATACTCACTGTACTATACTTGATCGTGATTGCCCCAGTATGTAGTCTTTTGTCTGTGTGTGGTGTGTGTGTGTGTACACAAGTGTGCAGTAGTATGTAGTTGTATTATGCACTCTATTTTAGTTTCTAGCCGGCTGGGTGGCTCTATACATACAATCTAGACAACATGGTCCGTGCTCTCTGCAATAAAGCTCTGTGCTGTTTCCTTTTTTTTCAAAACAAAAAACCACAAAAATGTATATATCCTCTTGATAAAGATCTTGATAGCTGATTTGAATTATTATTATGAATTAGTTGAGCGGATTCGCAAAATAAAAAATAATTTAATCAGTTTAAAAAACAGCAAAGATAAGGGCTATTGCTATTTAATGCCCACAGGGGCCACAACATAAACGATCACATATACAAAGTAATGTTCACCACAATAATGCGCACAAAGCCAGTCTAATTTTTTTCGGTAATATAAATAATAATAATTATTTTATATCGTAAACCAGTAAAAAGACCACACCACAACAACAATATTAAAGTTTAACACAAACAAAAAAAGTATTTTTTTTTGAGTGAGTAAATCTCTTCTGTCTGGTGCACACAAGCTTAAATACAGCTAATCAGTTTGATAATGAAAACGAGTGAATAACAAGTGTTCACAAAACTACGCTGTTACTAATCATCATTATTATCAAATTTTAACATCTTCCTTTTACACAAAACGTACAAAGTGAGCTCATTTCATAGTAAATATTATTATTGCAAAAAAATATTCCACTCCCAGCTTGTTTGTGTGTGTATACTTTGGGAAAAATAATTTGATTGTTGTAAAAAGTAACGTTTTTTATTATTATTATTATTATTATTGAATTAACCTTTGAACAAAACACCTTTTTTTGTGGATTAGTAATTCATTCAAAAAAAATATTAATCTGATTTGTTCATCAACATCATCATAATCACTTTTGTTTAGGGATAATTTGATTTTTTCAAGATTATTCTTTTTTTTTACTGTTGGATAGGTCACTTCACTTCCCTTTTTCTATTCATTTAACTTTAAAAATTCCACCGTTTCGTTCTTGTTGTTGATCATCTAAAGAGATGCACTTTGTTTTGTTATTTTGCCGAAGGGTCTTTCTTGTAACTTACATACAAACTGTCAGAAAGTTAAAAAAAAGTCTCGGAGAGATGATCATGTTAAAGGTGAGGTATACAAAAAACACTGTATTATAACAATTGCACGATATGATACTTCACTCCACACGTCAGTTTTTGTTCGCAAGTCAAAAAAATATATATAACTTTATAAATTTTTTTCGTTTCTACTTCTCACTTTTTTTTAGTGTGTGCTACCTTAATCACTGGAAATCTCTTTTTCATTCACATCAGTTCACCGTTTCCTTATATGGACATCCCAATAATATGAAGAGATGATGCTGGTGGGGATTATGGGCGATTAATACGGAGGTGGAATCCAGTCACGCCTGCTGTCTTCACTCGTTTTGTTGAGAAAGTACACCAAGAAAAATTGAGTGAAGAGGAGAGAAGACCACAAAAAAATAATTTAAATCCAAGTATTATCACCAAACCCATAAAGCCTCTTCTCGTCGGAGAAAATTAACCAGAAAAAAAAATCTTATATATTTTTTTTCATTTACAGCTTATTTTTTCGTCCTGCTGGCTAAAGAAGATTGAGTTGTTGTTACACATGTAGGCTTTTTTTGTGTGAAAATGTGCTTTTGGTTTGTGCCTTTGCCCTGTAGCGGAGCGAGACGGAGAAAATACAGGAGCACACACAAACACAATGTTCACCACAACTACTAGTACTCCTACTACTGCAGCAGCAGCAGGTGTTAAAGAGCAAAAAGATGTTTGCTTTTTTTCTCTACTACAGCAGGTTTCTTTTCTTCCCTGGATATGGATATATCTATATATATTTTTTCTTTTTTTTTGTTTGATGTGACGTGTTGATGAGCAAGTCAACAAGGAAGAAAATAAGAAAGGAGGAGGAGGAGGACAAGAAACGAAGACGTCTGCGGAGACGACACACAACTCTTTCAACCAACTGAAGAAGTCGACCACGACTAAGACGATGAACAAGCAGTCGCAATGTTGTTGATGATGAAGAAGGTGATAATGATAATGACCGTAGTAATACACACAGCAAGAAACAGTCACTTATGTAGCAGCAAAAGTGCAAACTATGTAATACATTGTAGAACACCAAATATACAACTAAACATGATCATCATGATCACTTCTTTGCTTGCATAAAAACGTATTACTTATATCTCTGTGTGATGATGATCTTTCTTTTTTTCTGCTTATTGGAGAGAAGATACTCAAATGTTCACACACAGTTTTTTTTAAACAGCTAAGGGACATGAGAGCTTCTCCACTTTTTTTTTGCTCTTTTTCGTTCCCTTCCGACTGACTCTTCGTGCTTAACTGAGAGGTGTAACTGTGTGTGTTAGATGAAATGCTGATGATGATGACGATGATGGTGGTTGGTGATGATGATGGTATTAGAATGAGACAAGAATGATATTACTTATTACCCTTCTCTCTCTCTCTCTCTCTCTCCCTCACTCTAGTTTATACTCATATAAACGTTTGTTGTCGTGTCTTCATGGCGATTATTACAAGTAGCAGTAGTAGTGAGCGAGTAAGTTTGGTAATAGTAGTGGAATACGCGGAGGAAAAAAAAGATGATTTGTGTGTGTGTATGTGTGTGTTTGTGTTATATGGTTCAGTCAAGCTATTTCTCTCTCTCTCACTCGCACTTACACACAAACACGCTCTCTCTGTCTCACAACAAAGTTCTCTCTATACCCAAAGCTCGCTAGTGTTACTCTGGCTTACTCACTCTCGCACCATAAAACGTAAAACCACCACCACACCGCACTCTTTTCTGCTCTTGTGCTGCTTGTTTGTTGAGAGTTGAGTATGATGATGATGTTATAATATTATGTATACCATGTATACTTTGTTGTATTTTGTGTGTGTATGTGTGTGTGTAACTTTTAGTGAGTTTTGTAGTTGTTTCTTCAATGTTAAACTACACATGTACAAGTAATAGTAGTAGTAGTCGTCGTCGTCGTAGTAGTAGTAGTAGTTTCAGAGAGTTGAGACAGCTTGTTTTATTAAGTGTTAGCTACTCTATCTCTCACTCACTCAAAAAGACTTGGTAGTTGTGGAGGAGAGGTGTTGCTCTTCGACTTTGCTAAGTAATGTAATAACAACAGCAGCATAGCATAGCGCATTTGATGATGATGAGGAGAAGAAGAACTGCGAGTGAGACATGATGATATGCCCCTTTTTACTAAACAAACGTAGCAAAACTCAACAATGTAATGTGTCTCTTTTTCTTCTCTGGTGCATGTGGTATTATGATGATATGATGATGAAGCTTCTGGTGCTGCTGCTGCTGTTAGTTTTTCTATATGTATTTATGTATGTTTTTTTGGTGTTTTTTGCCACTCTTCTGCGATGATGATGAGAGGTGATGCTTCTTCTTTTTCTCGTTTTTTTCTTTCTGGCTCGTCTTCTGCTGTTGCCTTCAACCACCACACGACTCTGGTGTTGTTGTTTGTTTGTTGTGATGTGAGTGATGTTAAGCTATGTAGTATGTGTTGTGGCTCCTGTGTTCTACAACACACGGCACATTAAAGCATCTATATATTTTATGTAGCTTTTGCACTCTCTCCCTCTAGTAATGTCCGCAGTAGACTGGTAACAACTCTAGGAAACAAGGCTTAAAATCTGCTACTCTTATTACTACTGCTTACACATGCATAAATGTTTTACTCTGTACTAGTCTGCTATTATTACACGCTTGCTTGTAAGAATATTATATAGTTCTATATCTCTCTGTCTGCTGCTGCTGCCTGCATTTTCTAAGTTTTTTTTAACGCTTGTCAAAAGAAATGGACGCGGCGGACGGATTGGATGGCCACTTGCTACAATGAAAATGGACAGTGAGTTATGTATTGAATAATAAAATGTACATGTTTATAAGTTAAAAGTACATACATTACTATAATAATAAGTAAAGTAGAAGTATTATTATTATGAGTATTATGTACACAATACATTCATACATACACATGTAATATGATTATTATTACATTATATGATATTGTGTGTGTTTTTTGACAAGAAAGCAAGCCAAAGCGCTTTTCGGTTTTTTTGTACCTCCTTCATTCTCAAATGTGACAAGTGATACGACGACGGCTGTTATTGGCCACTTTTTAGTAAAATAACATAAATATTATACATTGTGTTCTCGTTTGTACGAACGTATGGTAAAATTATGCTGGGCAAAATGCAACATTTATCAAATAATAATTTTCGGTAATTTCGGGCTACGCCGGAAAGAGTCAAGCAAGGGAGATATTTAGTATGCAATATTTCTACCTACTAAACTGTCTGGTTTTTGTAGAAAGCATGGGATTTAAACTAATTACAAAGGATGCATATATGTAGCTAACAAATATATATTTGATTGATACAATAGGCATTTTGTAACAATTTAAAGGGGCACACATACACACACAAAAACAATGTGGAGAGTGGAAATAGCCTTAGGAAAGGTTTCCCACTATGTTTTTGGAAGCTGTTTTTATATATAATATTACATACTATATAGCTACATAAGTAGGTATATTTTTATAAGCTTTTATATTACGATGATCGTACAGCGTACAGACTCAGAAACGTGTTGGTGGCGACACGGCAGCAATGATGATTAAAAGAACAACTTAGCTTTCCACCACTACACTGGTCTGCTTCTGTGTGTGTTCCACCGCAATAACAACGGCAAGGCTATGTTTTGTTGTGCGTTTATTTGTTCAAGTACTCTTCTATGCAGTACACAATGTTTCTTGTGTTTCCCTTATAATATCTCTGTAGTCGGTGATGATGATAATGATGTTGATGTCGGTTCTCACTTTGCGCTGCGATTGCTGGCAGAGAGCTTTCTTATAAGAGGAGAGCTTACTCTCGAAGCTGGCAGGCCAGAGGGAAGTCAGATTTAGGAATGATGATGATATGTACAAGAGCCAAAGAGGAAGGACCAGAATCAACTCATGTTAAAAAAGCCTTTTGTTAGTTTTTTTACATGTCAGCAACAGCAGCAGAATAAAAAGAGGAAGAATCATGTATAAATGGTGTAGCAATTCAAA
This sequence comes from Zhuqinia jingwanae, assembly GCA_027744095.1. Taxonomy (NCBI): domain Eukaryota; kingdom Metazoa; phylum Arthropoda; class Collembola; order Entomobryomorpha; family Paronellidae; genus Zhuqinia; species Zhuqinia jingwanae. The sequence continues at coordinate 17,820 of JAHZNC010002206.1, read as the reverse complement.
TTGTGATGCAGCAGTTAGTCGCAGAGTCCAACAGTAAGTTGACTTCTCTGGGCATATGCCTTAAAGATAATAATAATGATTATGGTATCAATTCTATAATTGATATTACATAAACTGTATTGGCTGTTATTTTTGTGTGCAGTGATGATCAAGTTTTTAAAGTACTGAAACATTTGATATGAAGATGATGAGCACGAAATCAAACTAGGATGATGGTCATGATGACATGAGTCATGTCATGAATGTATGTAGACACTGAAAAGATGAAATTCGTGATTTTACTTGTGAACACACCTTTTCAACAACTAACATTTAATAAAAGCGAATCGCTATTAGTGATGTATGATGATAATAATAAATTAGTTCCATAATATGTCATCCAAGTCGGTTTAAGATGTTTGTCATTAAATGCATCATGCTACAACACAGAAAGTGTAAAGAGGAAAATTCCATTTAAAAGAGAACAAAAGTTTTAAAAAATTCACTTTGGGAGATGGTATGATTTTAAATATTGATCATAAAATTGGCCAGTCCGATTCGCATTTCAATGGTCGTCCATAAAGCAGCTAATTGTAAGATTATAAACACGTGAATAATGCACATATGTATACATACCAGCGTAACACATACCAGCGTAACAAATAATTAAAAGGACGGGACGAAATTAATGTGTGAAGATAAGCTTGAATATCTCTATAGAATTTCAATGTAATGTTCCTTGGAATGCGAATGCGAATATGAACCTGTAGTGAACCAATACAAATTAAGTTCCCAAATTGTTATAAGTGGCGTTACTAATTCTCTTTTATTTTTTAATTCACCAATAATCACAACCATAAAAGAGACAAACAAGTTTAATATTGAATTGTCGTGTTCAATATTTTGCTTTCTATTGGCGTAGATGTGCATTGGGCGTATAAATAACATGCATAATAAATAATTTTGTCAATGATTGCTTAACATTTCTTTCTTTATTTTGTGCAAACTTTCTTGTACAAAAACATTTTCCAGCATGCTAAAAAAAGTAAGTAGCAGCCTAGTACTAATAAATATTAAAATATTTATACATTATCAATTTTTTCTTGTCCCATTCCATGTTTTCATCCATGCTCACACAGTGGTAGGTAGATAAAGAGTTTAAAGCCGAACTCAACCAACTTTTCAATGTGTCATACTGTGAAAAAGTAAATGTACATACATTTTGTGCCGATGCATGTAGTTATTTTTTTACAATGAAATGCAATTCAAAAACATGGTTATTATAACACAACCAATATGGAAAAGTACATATTTTTTACATTTTTAGTAAACAAATAGAATGACTAAGACAGAAGAGCGAAAAAAATATGTACCTTAAACAAAAAACAAAACAACAACAGCAAGAAAGGAGTGAGTTTTACCATAAAAAGGCTTAAATCTCTCTACGTTTGTGTCATGTCATGAACACATTCAGCATGCTTATATAACTTGATTCTTTCTCTCCCTCTCTCTCTCTCTCTTTTAAAAACAATACACAATGTTCATGTAAAAGTCATACAACTTTTTGTGTTATGTTCACTACCTCTAAATATCCATATCAAGTTTACTTTTTTTTCTTCCTGTCTCTGTGTTTTGTTCATAAATAAATGTGTATGTATTTGTACTTGCATTACCACTACTACTATATACACTTTGTCCATGTGGATAATGTTTTTGTCACAACATCAGCAGCAGTTAGTTAAGTTTTTCTCAACTCTTTCAATGTGTGTAGCATCTATGTAAGCATGTATGTACATATAAATAGTTTACAATGTCGTGGATAAAACCAAACAGTCACACAATACAAAGTCGTCGGGGTCTCTAAATGCGAGCTAGAGGTAACTTTTTTTTACAAACTACTCGCATAATACACAACAAAACATGCTCTCTGGATTTCTCCATGCTCTTTACTTTTCTCTTTTTCTGGTTTGTACGTATTTAGTCATGTAATGTGTAAATGTATGAAAAAAAAACTATATGTATGTATATATATATTTATATACGCACTCGGGAAAGTAAAGGAGCTTTAGAAACTTTTTACATTGTTCATGTTTCTAGTCATCGTCATCAACATTGACAAGAGTGAGTGACTTGGCTTGAGTAGGAAAGACATATCCTACCACCACCACCACCACCACCATACCTTAATATATACCATACTAAAAACCATGACTAAGTATACAACAAAAGAAAAACGTGTGTATATAGTGACTAGTGACACACGAAGCAGAAAAAAAAAGTTAGCTAAAATGTAATAAGCATCAGCAGCACAGCGAAAAAGGGTAGTAAGCGGCATGAGTAATAATAACATGGAAAAGTCACTGAAGGAGCCCAATAAACGACGAAAAAGGTAGTAAACCATGTATGTATTATGCAATATGTAACTTGAAACGCACTACATGAATAACTGGATACACAACACACAAACTTACACATTGTGTGTGTGTTTGTATATATATATATAAATGACGGCGATGAAGGAGAGAAACACAGGGAAAATGAAACGCTTTTTTACTACTACTAGTACCATATATTATTCTCCTTTTTTATGTTATTCGTCGGGGATGGTAAATGGTACACAGCAAAATGTTGCTGTAGTAGGTAGGTATGTATATAATGTAATATCAGTATGTATTGTGTAATGTTGAGTAATGTTGCTACATGTGTTACAAAGGGTTCTCTAGGTTGCATGTCTGGTTGTTCCATCTAACAAACAAGAAAAAAAGGAGCATCTACTACACAGCTTACCTGGTAAAGTTTTTTTTTCTTCCACGGTTATGCGTATGTATGTATGCTTGTTTGTACATTCATATAAATGTGTATACTAACTGTGCAGGCAACAGAGTAAAAAAACAAGACAAGATCAGTCGTCAGAATATAATGGAGAAACGGGTAGCATGTAAAGAAAGAAGGTGAACATCTCTTCCAGCAAAAGCAATTCCTTTCTGTGGTTTTTTATAATATGATGATGATGACGGTAAAGCCCGAACCATTTGAACTTACTACTGCTCTGCTGTTGCTGCTGCTGCTTAATATACAGCACACACACACACTTACCAAAAAAGGATTGTGAATGTAATGTCATCATCAACAACATCAAGTTAGTCGTTCTTAGTAGTAGTATATATACACATAATATGTAATACATATACCACCAGTGAACCGCCACCACCAGGTTTTTTTTGTTACAGTTACGCTGCTCAGCTCAAACAAACTGTTTACGAAAAACTCCGTGTGCGTTTGTCGGGTCGGATGCTAATGGTGGTAACAAGCATTTTCAAGCATTTTGGCCAATCATAATCATGTCTTGCGAACAATATCTAAAAACGTAGCTTGGGGAACAACTGCTCTGATGGAAAAAAAGAGAAGTGGAGAATGCATGCAACCTTTAACAGTTTAGAGAGAGAGAGAGCAGACACACACAAACACATACACAAGTAAGCTTGTAAGGAAAAGTGGCAGTAGCAATTTTCAGCAAAGTGATGCATGGTTTTGTACATGTGATGATAATACCTCCTCCAGCAAATAAAAAAAAGGAATAGGGAATAGGGAAAAACAATAAGAAATCCTTTTTGATATCGCACACTGCTACTACATTTTCTCTCCGAGTTTTTGTCTCTGGGGAACTTAAGAAAAAAAAGAGTAGAGAGAGAAAAGAGAGAGAGCGTTTTTTCTCACTTCTTCTTCTTTTTCTTCACTATCTCCAGTATACTCTCCTGTGCTTTGTTGCGCGCTGCTATCATTTTTCTTCTGGATAATATGTGCTTCTTTTCTGCTGCTGATGCTTCTCTCTTTCTTTTCCCAATCGTTTTTTTTTCTCCCCATATTATCATTTATTATTGCATTTCCTTGAACACACAAACAACGTTATTATATACATTTTTTCGCCTTTTTATATTTTTTTTTCTGGAGAATATAATAATAAAAAGGCGAGCAAAGTTTTTATATGTTACATACTGCATTGCATTATTATTACTACTACAACAACAACAACATAACATTACATATTACTTTTTGTTCGCCTCTCTCATAGTTTATTATACAATTCCGCTCAGAGCTTTACTAGTGGCATGTCTGCGTGTCAGCACACAAGCACACAACATCAGCATCATGAGCAGCAGCAGCAGCAGAAGAAGAATAAGTATAAATAAAAAAATAACAAAGTCCCAGGAGCAACTTTTTTTTGGATGGATGGATGGATACACACACATATACAACATACATACAGAAGCTTGAAGCAAACTAGCAATGCTCCTTTACTTACTTTACTGCTCACTTTGCTCACTCAGAAAATCAGACAAACAACATTGTTGAGAAGCATTTACCACTGCCACCACCACAACTACTAATACTGTTCCTGAACATTACATGATGTAGTAGAAGAGATGTACATGTACATATGCTTGTTATTTTTTTCTGTCTGTTCTGTGGTAAATGTAATGCTTTTCTTCTTCTCTCTCTCTCTCTCTCTCTGCTCTGCTGTACTCATGTTGTTGATGTATTATATGTTATGCTGCTCTAGTATGTATGCATTTGTATACAGAGAATTGGTCTTGTAACATGTAAAATGAGTGAGTACGAGAGTGTGTGTGTGTGTGTGCCCAACGGCATCATTCTCATAACATAACATAGTGGTTGGCTGACTGGGAGGAGACCCGCCTCCTCCTCTTTTTCACTGATACATCATCGTGATGGTTATGGTTCTTTTGTTACACTCCCTTGTACAACCCATGTTTTTCTTGCCATCCCTCACCAACATGTCAATCAATAACACTTCTCTTTTCATCTCTCTCTCTCACTCTTCTCACTTTACGTTATATTCTTCTGTTTTCTTCCACACATATACACATAAAACGCACCTTATAATGTATTACTGTGTTTCCTATATTTCTCTTCACACTCTTATTGTCAGTAATCATAATAATCATGAGTAATATATTACGTGTGTGTGTGCAAGTGTGTGCATTTGGTGACATGATAGGGTATGATGTGCCATTATATTATGTATAATATATTTTAGCTGGGAGCATGATTCTCTTCCCTCTGATGAAATAATCCCGCAACCGCCGGCACTTCTCCTTAAATTGTTCACACACAAGGATCTTTGACTCAATTCCTATATATTTAGCTGCTTATATATATCCAACACGAACATCAATTCCGAGAAAAATTCATATTATTCAAAAATATGTAGATAGTCAGGACACTCATCATCATCACCACCACCACCACCACATCAATTCCCCTCCATTTTCAGCTGATCCGCATATCTTGTTTCATCCGAAAATGCGAGCTTTATTCTCCCGAGGAATGAGAGAGAGAGAGAGAGAGAGATGAAGCTGTTATCTCAGCACATCACCACCCAATATTTAACTTTGAAAATCTCGAGAAGCATAATTCCGTTTCCACTGCTAAAATGAAGGTGCATAATATATACCTAAATAATACATATCATTTCCTCATCATTATTGTATTAGGACAAAGCAAATATTTGTTGAAATTATGGAACAAAAGTACTAGTCATGTCAAATGTATGGCTTGACTTTGCATGTCGTAGAAACATGAGAGGATACAAAAAGAGCTTGAGAGAGATGCTGGGATGTTGATGATGACAATCGTGATTGCTGATGGGATGATATAAAATGAAAATGATGATTGAGATTTTAGGAGAATTGCATACACAACACTGCTGATTTAGCAGTCATGTGTAAAAAAGGTCTCTATTTTGAATAAATACCAAATAAGAAGAATAAAATGTACACAAGGTATGTATTTATTTATAATATGTATGCATATATTGAGATGGGATTCACAAAACGCCAGTTCCCAGTCACTCACAGTTTTGTTAGCACAAGTACTTTTCATTTCAATCATCAGTAATCAAAGCCAAATTGAAACAGCTCATTTCTCTCTCCTTTATTTCGTGCTCAGCTAAAGTATCAAGTTATTACAAGTCACCGCATTCACATTCACAAAATCATCTCTCGACGACACAACATCCGTATTCCCTTCTACAAAATCCCCAAAATCTTTTTTTTGGAGGAGAGAGAAGAGATGAACCTTATGCCTATGTATATGGCTTGCTGTGGATATTATGGGATGTGAGATGGCAAGCGAAAGAGAGGGAGACAGAGAGAGCATGTCTTTAGTTGCCCCATATGTCTTTTCAAAGCGGATAGGAGCAGCTTTTCATCTTGTACCAAACACAAACATTTAACGACAAGATATGGGGCGATAAAGTCAGGCTGTGTCGCTGCTCTGTCGTGTATTCATTTTCATGGGTCTCACCAGTCCTCCGTATTCCATTTCTTCTCTCTCGCTCTACGCTTGAATGAACGAAAAAAAACTTTTTTCTTTAAAATCTTGAAAACTGTTTTCATCTTTTAAATACTTAACATTTCCATGAACTATTATGTAGGTAATTCTATTTTGGTGTATGGATATTGCATGTATGTACGAAAAAAAGAAGAGATGATGCACTTAATATACTTTTCACTTCACACACACACAAAAAAGAAAAGATAATAATGACCAAAGCCACCATCATCATACCACGGTGTCGTTTCATGTTTAAATAATTCAATCTTATTCATTCATATTGAACCCCAAAAGAACCGAAAAAATGTATAATCTCGACCTTTCGTCGTGTGAAAATTGTGTCTTACATAGTCGTTTTGAATAAGTGGATGGTTTGCAATAGTCGTAATCGTGAAATGAAATGAAACGAAATGGGTTATACACATACACACATGCACCACACATATAACATGCCGTGATAATAGTATAGAATTCAAAGTTAGTGCAATTTTATCCCATTCTTGAAGAAAAAAAATCTCATTGCTTTTTTCTAGATAAGAAATGGAAGATGCTATGAACTGCATTGCACTTATACTGTCGAAAAAAATAGAAGATAGAAGAAGAAGAAGAAAAAACTTTTTCAAAAAGAAATCTCATCCAATTTTTTTTACTCACCGAGAAAAAGGGAAGAAAAGTGTTTATATAAAATTTTATCAATGTAGAAAATTTTGCTTTTTGGGCTATACACATTTTCTTCAGCTCTTTCAAAGATAATAATAATAAAAAAATATATAAAAAATACATTGCACAAAGATTCATGTATATAGTTCAAAATGATTCCATTCTTTTCTGAGAATGTTTCGTTGTGTTTTTGAAGATGTTGACAATGTCGTGTCATCATTGTGTGTGTGTGTGTTGTTGTTGTGCATCGTCGTTTTGTTGTGTACTACCCGCACTGGAAATGAAATGAAATGAAGATAATAGCAATTGATGATGAGAATGACGTTGTTGTTTAAGATGATGATGAGCATCATAATCATCATCATCATACTACAATGCAATATCCTCATATGACCCTTTTCTGCTGTGTGTCCTACCATTATGACTCTTTTTTATATGTTGTGTATTCTGAAGAAAAAATAAAAAATCCCAAGAAATTGGCCGTGGAATCATTTCATTCTCTTTTTTATTTTGGTTTATGCGTGTGTGTGTGTGTGTGTGTGTGTGAGTGTGTCTGTAAAAAAAGTACCACTTGTATACAGGGTACTATTACAAGCTTATTGACATTTTTTTCCGGGAGACTACATGCTATAGAATGAGATGCTATTATATTTTTACCAACCATGTTTTCTCGGAATTCGGAATGTACCGAGAAAAAAAAAGTACAACGCTCTCGTGGTTTTCTTTGAGTATACATGACAATGTGAGTCAAGTACTAAGGGAGTTTAAGTAAAAGCCCTGCTGTTAAAAAGACTGCTGTTGGGACACATTTTTTTATGTATGTATGTAGGTAGTTTTCCCATATTGTACGAAAAGTTGTTGGAGCACTACTACAACTACTACTATTACTACGCGTGATGTTATTGGAAATAAGATAGCTGTAGAGAGAGAAGAGAAGCAGTTTTGTTAATGTCAATGAAAAAAGGAAAAGCATTGGTGCTGATGATCCGATGCAAAAGAAAACAGAGAAAATCGTTGATGCTTTTGGTGTTGGTGGCAGTGACGGTGGTGGTGGATTACATTTTTTTCTGGAGAAGAAAACAAGACGCTCAAAACGGGAACAGGATCTGGGAGCTATTGCTATTTATTATGGTATGTAATATGTGTGTGATAGTAGTAGTGGCGGTGGTGGTTGGTGAGGATGTTGATAGTGTGTGTGTATATATGTAAGTTGTTCAAAATGTTTGCGTTTGACTCTTGAGACCTTTTTGTACATACAAAAGAAAAAAAGAAAAAAGGAGTGAGATGAAAAAAGAAGGAAAAAATGGATAAGGGAGAATGAAAGAAAAACTCCCATTTTTCTGCACATTGAACATCTTCTTTTAAGTAGACACACAAAAACATACACACACTTTATTCGGTTCTCTTCGCTTTTTTATTACTTTTTTCCAGGGAACAAGTTGTCAAGTGATGAAATTAAATGAAAGGGAGAGAGAGAAGAAGAAGAAGAAAAAGAAAGAAGATAAACGGGAAGAGTTGTATTATGCGAGAGAAAAAACGGAGTGTCTGCTGTTTGCATTCTCCCCAAGGCACTAGGCATGGAAATAGCTCACGAATGAATATAAGGTTATTAATGTTCAGAGTTCACAGAAAACGAATATGGGTGCAAACATTTTTAAATAAAATGAAAGATTTTATTTAAAATACCACGATACTGCAAAATTTCAAGGCATTTGAATTTTTGTATAACTGTTTGCGACTGATAATTTTTTTGCTCAGTTTTGATTATCTGCATTGCGAATTACATTTCTGATTTTAGTTGTAATAATATTATTATTATTATGCTTGTTGTACACATTACATCCTATTTTATGGAAAAGGGGATCACAGTAAAACGTTCAATGTATATATACATACTTGTAAGTTTCTTAATCATGAAGGCAAGATTAGGTAAAAGTAAGAAATAATACAAAGTTTACATGAACATTATAACGTGTAGCTTGCGAGTACCGTTTGTCTGACGTAATTGAGGTTGTAGACATCAACTGGAGTCATCGGTTGAGATAAGCCATTTATGTATGCTCAATTATTATTAGAATACTCAAATATTTTACATAATATATAAATAATATCATTCAAAAAATATTTCATGGGAAATACTTGACGTCTTCCCAAAAAAATTGTGATTTCATTGAAGTTATGCAAACTGAAGATAATAAATTGATCTCTAGAGCAAGGAATAGTAGATGTTGAAAAAGTGTATAATTTAAAAAATTAATCACTGGTGCTTGGGTTGTGGTCAAATGATACTTGGAACAGATTTTGGAATTCTGCTGGGGGCAGAATTAGATTTTTCCCCGATGTTTTATGTTGGTTTTAATGCACCCAAACATTCGAGTAGGTAGGTACATAGCAAGCTAGCAGCAAGGCACACAGGTTGACTCACGAAACTGACGGTAGATGTACCGTGTGTGTTTACCCTTGCAGTTCGCATTTAAAAAAGGTGAGCTCTGTATACAGAGCTCGTGCAAGTACTAAGGAATGCACGAAAGTCCACTTATGCTCAAAATATATGTTCAAATTTCTCCACAATTGTCATGTTACTTCAAAAGCTCAGTTTGCAATTCTTTTGAATTGTCAAGTTCATCTACACTTCAGAGCAAATGCTCAATATACAAAAAATTAACTAAACGGCTTAAATACTAGCCCAATACTTGTACATCTATCTATAATTGTGCAGTCAAGTTTTTAAAATATAAAAACGATAAGTATTACATTTTTTAAATGATAAAAAGAATATTATGGTAATAAGTATGTTATCGTGGATATGTATATGATAAGTGATAGACATGTAGATAGACATATTATATTCCTGTCAGCTAAACTCATACATTGAGAAGGAATATTCAAAAAAAGTAAGAAAAAATGTATACTTATTTTATACCTTCAAGGAATAAAAAAAATATAATCTTAACTAGAGAAACAACACCAATCACGTACTACTGTATACTTTTAATTGCTACTTTTTTCACAAGTCCATCAAAAAAATAACAGAACAGAACACATCAAAATACAACCTCTTTCATCAACAATTACAATTATGTTGAGGTTGAAAATAAATATGTGATGATGATGATAACAACACAAAACTGACATCTCAATTCATCTGCAACCTGAAAATATTTACATATTAATCTACCCAATAATTTTTTTTTGTAAAAAAAAGGAGTTGTTTTGTTGTTGCTGATGCTGCTACTGCTTTGCTGCATACAAAAAGATACTAAATCTGGTAGCTTAATTAATACTGAATTAATTGTACCCTTTAATAAAAATGCAAAAATGTTAAAGAAGACCAACAACATCTACTACTACTGCATTTTAGTAAATTAATTCACTTTCTTGTTCTTCTAACATACAAACATACATATTTTTTGGTTAATTTAGTACTTTCATTCGGTAGCAAAGGTTTCAATTCTTTGGTGTTGGGTTAATGAGGTGCAAAACTGCAAACTGCAATGCGAGATGTTAATTTTTGCAATGTACAAAAAGGCCATTTACACTTTTATTTTAAGTTTCGTTATGCCCCTCATCATTACCGTCAAATTACACAAAGGTGGGGCATGAAAGATAGCAGATCAAAGTAGCAATATTTTTCTGTAAAACAAATTTTCAAGGTGATTAGTTTAGATTTTCCAGATTAGATAAAATAATACTATATTTTTCGCTAGAGATTTATAGATGACCAATGTGCTTACCAAAATAATTTCTTATTTAATAATAGTTTGTCGACGTGCCGCCTGTTTTCTTGTTGTTAATGTTTTTAACGTTTAATCATTCTTCTTGTACCCCATAAAATGTAGTATTCTTTAGTCAGTTTAGATTTTTATTTTTGTTGCATTTTTTTCTAAGATTTCATGACGGCGGTGAGAGATATTGTTGATGGTCATCTTTTTTTACTACCACCACCTGCTTTGTCGAGATTTACTGTTATTGCTCTGCTCAAGCCAGAAAAAAATGCAGCCAGCTAAAGTGCCGACAGTGCCGAAATTATCATAAATAGCTTGTTCTCCTCTCATTATAAAATACTGAAAATGGTCTTAACAACAGCAGTGGCAAGCAGTACCGAAGATGCTCCTCAGGAGGCAGTTTTAACGTTTCTAACATTGCCATTTTAGTAAATGTTTTCATCTTATCAATTAACCCTTGTTCACATGGCTTATAATGCTATGTATGTTTTTGTGACTACTCGAGCTATAATGCTGATTTAAAAGATTTGAGATCTGAACTTGCATATAATATCTGTCATCGCCAATTTTTTTTGTTTTCGCACAAATTATCATATCTTCATCTACAAGCCCACAACACAACTTTGTACATATTGCAAATTTTAACATGAGTAAAAAATTACAAAAAAATGCACTTGTAAATATTTTCACCTTTCATTTCTTCTACACTGACGTCTTAGAGAGCGAGAGATCAGAGATCGACTTCAAACTGTGTGATGTGATGATGATATTGTAGAGAATCGTGAACTGATCTGGATTCCCAAATGTGCAGCAGGAGCATACTAATTAGGACGTGTTGAATGTAACGAAGAAAAAAAACTATCATTGTAATCATTATTCTTGTGTCAATGCCAAAAATTATTGTAATTTAGATCTTCTACATCATGTATGTACATGCATATGTACATACACACGTTATATACATACATATTATTCCAAACGCAGAGAATATCCTTTTTTATTTATTTAACAGCTTCAAATATAAAAATCATTTTTGGAATGCATTTCGGTACAAGTTTAAAAAGGTGATGAGGATAGCAAAATATTCTCTCATGTTTTGATTGAATTTATGATCACGTTTTTAATTAAATTTTTATTATGAAATAATTTCAAAACGTGTGGAAAAATTACTATCCTGTCAATGAAATTTAATAATATACTGATTTGATCTACAAACCATGCAAAAATATTTTTACTGGGTTTTTGTTGTGTGTGAGTGTGCAGTGCACTTAATTTTCATTGAGCTTATTATAGTTTAGGTAGAAATTACATGCTCCTACACACTGCGCTGCTTAACATGTTTTACTTCATTTTTTTTTTGAAGTGCATGATGTGCATTCAACCATATCAATCAATAATACTCATCCCAACATATAAAAAATTTGCCAACGAAAAAACGATCAGATGAGGAGAAGAAAAAAAAATCAAACTTTATATCTATTTGCTTGAGAAAACGTATGTCTTGTTCGGATTAGTAATAAATTTATTTAATGTAAAATTTAATAAGTGTTAAATCTAATGTATTTTACATGTTTTTCCCCTTCAAACAATTGCATTTATTATTTGTATTGAATATAGAAGCAAATCATATTGAAGGAAGTGAACATGATTGATTTGAGAATAATGTAAATGCAACCGATGCTCAATTAATTTTATAGCCAATATATTTCCTGCCATATTAGCATTGCATTGTACTCTCGTAGCAATAATACTAATATGCACGTTTTTTTTCTTCGTGTTTGATTTAAAATCAATTATAATTATATGTTTTGTACAATGAAGGTTAAAGTAGTGTAACCATTAGGGTAAGGGTAATAACATAAAAAAGTGGTCTCCTTCAGAAAAAAAAGAAGGCTTGGCTATTATTATTATTGTTATTCTAGTAACTGTAGTGTTTGGTACAATCATAATAATTATTACTATTGATTGTTGAAAATCATGTACCTACTATATAACCTATGCATTTTTGGCAATACATTTTTCTAAAATACAAAGTACTATTTTATTTACATCAGACCTTTTAGAAATAAAATAAAAAAAACTTGCGTTGGATTAATTGAGGCGTGTTGAGATTTTTTTTCAAAAACATTTTATTTGATGTTATCTAAACTTTTCTGTTGCTGTTAAAAAAAATGCAGTTATGAAGTTACAGTACAAAACAGTACATTGTACAGCGTATGATGATTGTGTTTCAAAATATTTGAAATTAAAAGAGATTGATCATATAATCCAAACAAATGCTCAAGTCATATTACAATCATATACATAACATGATACCAAAAAAATGATTAAAAGATCAATTTTGAAATTTTGGTACTCTAAAAAAACTGCTTTTTATAATTAACCTGTAGTAATTAATAAAATGCTAATAAGTAGCTCGAGGTTCAAAAAAACCAAAACGATTATAAAAACCCACAAACCAACCAACGATAATAATGGTAACATATTATTTATCATATCACTTTTTTTTTATTCTTGTGCCAACAAATCTTTTTTTTCTGATGCTGACGTTGCTGTATCAACCTAAAAAATATATTACTGACTAATTAACGGCACCTCACCTACCACAACGCACGATAAATTCTATGCTATTTACTTGATGTTTTATAGTTTAATGTAATTAACGCTCTCCTCATCATAATCACAATCAGCAACTCATATACAATACATACACATTATTATACGATACTTTATTTATCACCACCGACCACCGTATCATCAGATCATTATCAAGAGAGAGAAAAAATCTTTTTTTTTTGTTCAAACAACAATAGGATTTTCATTGTTTTACGGTGTTACAGATGCGGATAAATGATAAAATTCCTATTTAATATTATTATGATAATACTTAAACTGTAAAATATTTGAGTACATTCAGAAAAAAATGTATAAAAATAATATGTAATTCAAGTACTGCATTGTTGTACGTACAATGCACCATTATTATGTAGTACGCTAAAATGTGTTTACTTTATAATAATAATATGCATATTTTTTACGAGCTAATGAGTGCCCCCAACAACGATGGCCAGGTTAAGTCAGAGTAGAATAGTGCATTCCAAAATTCACATTAAATAATAGTAAACTTTGGGCAGACGATCATTATATTTTGTAATTAAAAAAACGCATAAAATGCGTAACAGGAGGAGCAGTAGTAGTAGTAGCAGTACACGGTCCAGTGTTCCTTTGAACACTGTACTACGGAACTATGTTTTCTTCTTTTCTACTACACGGGTATGCACTTTTTAAACAAAATGTAATTATTAATTATGCAATTAAATCACTGTACTGTGTGAATAATGTTACTTTTAATGTGGCACTGTTCCGTTGGTTTAAAATATGTGTGCGGGATATAATACGTTCTTATATAAATAATCAGGTTGGTGATCCCTCGTCCTTTAATTTCATTTTATGCATTTCTCGTAATTAATTACCTATAAACCATTTTAAAAGTAGGGACGCAGACATATTATGATATAAGTGTATAGAGCTGAATCTGTCGTAAACTTAAAAGGGGTAAAAAGTAAAATAATTATGAATGAATGGGGAGATCTCATAATAAAATGGATGAAATGCTCTAGAGACTCTTTTTCAAACAAGAAAGTTCAACTAAAACTTGATCCCGTAAGTATACACTGCTTCAAACTACAACTTGTCCATATATCCCAATCCCTCATATCGACAAACAACATTAAAAAAATTACTACTACTGTCGAATAACATTTCCTGTTTGTTAGTTAACTTTACCCCTTGTCAAATGACATTAAAGCTTTTTACTTCTTCTTATTAAAAAAAAGACAAAGATGGGACAAAAGGAACATTTTCATATTTTTGTTTGCTTTTGCCTTAAAAACAGGCTGAAAATTGAATTGACCTTCCGCAGTAAAGTCATGTACCCTCCAATCCTCTTTCAAAGTAATAAGTACTTCATCTTTCTCGTCAGCAGCAGCAGCAGTAGTAGGAGCAGCAGCAGTGGCAACTGTTTAATAAAAAGGGAGATACATTTCTCGAGGGATTCTTTATGATATTCAAATTGTCAAGTTGACAGTTTTTGCCCCAGAGGGAATAAAACTTGGGAAAAGGCAAATAATAAATAAATGTGAGCAGCTAGGGAAAAAATATATATGACGACATACTTAACAGACAGTGAAGTAGACTCAAACCAAATAGTGAGTGGAGTGAGTAGACTGCAAAATGTGAGGAGGAAAAAAAGAAGAAGTTGTTGGAAGAGAGACAGAGAGAGATGAGTGGTTGATATTATACAGTGGACTGGAAAGTAAAAAAAAAAAGAAGACAGAGGGGGAAAATGAAGAGGCATGACGTTGGAATTGTATGTGCATCACAAACCATATAACAGAAACATATATAAGAAGAGAGATAGAGTGTATGTGTGTATCTGTATGTCTACATGGGATGCTTATTGTAGAGATGAGTTTTATTTGGTTTGTGTGGAGAAAAGAAGAAATATCAAATATCGAGTTTTTTCAACGTATGAGATACATATAAGATATACTTATATTGATTGGCTGGAGACAACCTTTCCCTTGTTTCTCTAAAATTGGCAATGAGAACGGAGAAAACAAGACGGATTGTAAGTTTTCCAAGAAACCTAACAGATTCTGTAGCCAAATAACTAGAGAATGAGGAAAAACCAATGAAACTAACAAAGAAAGCAATCGGCATTTTTTTGTAAAAAAAGGAATATTTTTCGTTGGAAATTTTTTTCCAAGAATTTTCCACGGGTTTTTTTTTATGGCAGAGTTCCTTGCCTTGTGACCTATGTAACATCATCATCATCATTCAGGCCACTATATGTATTCTAGTCTGTCTTTATCAAATATAAATCTTGTACATAAATACACAATATATATAATGTTTACCACTTTAACGAACAGAAAACTGGGAAAAATACTTTATGCTTGTTTGTGTGGTGCTTTACCGTATACCTACTTCTTTTGTATGAGATGACACATGATGATCCATGCTATAATATAATAATCTGGGACAAGATAAGAAGAAAGTACTCAACCTGACTTTTGTAACATGTTTTCATTTCCTTTGGAACAAAATGAGATCACATTTGACTTTTTTCTGCTCTGTGAGCAAAAAGTTTACCACATAGTACTTCTGTTTTTTAAACATATGTATTTAATATAGTACATTTTATATTACATGGTCACATAAAAAAATTATGCAACAAATTACAATAAACACGATTATTGTAAAGAATGGATCAACAAGAAAAGCAAAAAAGACGAAAATAAATTGTTGTAAAAACTTTTCCAACAATCAACAAGCATTTCCAATCTAACCCTAACCATTGATCTCATTTCCAGAAATGAAATGTTTGTGCAAACATGTCATCGTTTATCTTAAAAGTATCAAACAAAATCGAAAAAATGTCATTCTTATGGAATTACAAGAAAACACTCATTTACCACGGTTCGTAGCTGATAGTTGCAAAGTATTATTATTATTATTATCCAACAATAATGTTGCGCACATCCAACAGGATTTTATTTCTCCTCACAAAACCCAGCATGAAAGGTAATTTTCGTCGGTGTGCATAAGTGCGCCTAAATATTTTATAACTTTTGTGGCATCCCGATGAACGACCATGACTGCCTCCTGGCGTTTGACAGCGAATGGATTTGCAGGTGAGTGAATACTAAATAACCACTTTAACGATTAAATTCTACAAAACAAACGTTACTTTCTTCTCGCCGTACCACAGCAGTTTTTATGTACAAAAAAGTCAGTTTTCATGGAACGGTGGTGGTGGTGACACAAAAAAGCGGCATGGCATATATGTATGCCTACATATTATTATGTATGAAAAAATGACAAAACCTAACCCAGAACACTCAAGTCAAAACTATCAAAAGCAAAACGGGAAAGAACTGCAATATACCTATAAACTCTAGTGTAGAGACATTAAAGCATATCTGCATATCGCCGCTGCTGCTGTGCTGGTTTTTTTTTGCTTGTAGCGCGTCTATGTATGTAAAAGTAGAAAAGCCCACAGGAAACTTTTCCGTTCCTCATTAAGTTTTCCTCTCGCCATCAAAAAAAAATCCTCAACATGCTACTACTACTTACTCAAAGTAACATAACATATTAGGCACGTCATCATCCCAACAGTCACAAAAAGTAACTTTCTTCTGAAAAGTAATTATTATGATTTTCTTTCTACTAATTAAGTTCCCATCTTTTCCCTTTTCATAATGAAAAAAAAAATTCCAACAGTCACAAAAAGTAACTTTCTTCTGAAAAGTAATTATTATGATTTTCTTTCTACTAATTAAGTTCCCATCTTTTCCCTTTTCATAATGAAAAAAAATCCTACTGACTTTCCAACAACTCGCACAATATATATTTTTTCTCTCCCCTACTTCCAAGAAGTAAGCAATCCCAAAGAAAAAGTGTAAATTACTAAATTAAAGAATAATATGTTTGCGTAGTATGCAGCAGCAAGTAGTGTATGTATATCCTCTGGTAGTATTAGTAAAATTCTTTTGAAAATAAACCATATGCATAAAGAATAAGAAACATTTTCACAAAAATTAAACCTTGTCACATGAGTTGTTTTCTCCCTTTTATCATCACATGAGCTCACTCAACCTCAGCCCAAAAAAAAAACTGCGTGATATGCTCACTTTATTAAAAACTTCGCTTTTGACACCACCACCACCAACGAAAAATTATATACTTTTTCATTTTACACCGCCAACCCCCAAAAAGTTGTCGTTGTCATCATTGCCAGCAGCATCGTCATATTATCATACTTTATTAACTCTTGACTTACTTTGCCACTACTTACATTTGAAATGGATAACGCTTAATGGAGAAAGCATATTACAACTAATATTTTTTTATTTTTTTAAAAAGTGTTTTAAAATTTGGACTTGAAAATAACCATATGGCGCTGCTACACATACATACATACAAGTGATGACGATATTAGTATTATTCAGCTGAAAAGTCAGCCTGTCGGCAATAACTTTCAGTTGATAATATAATTATGTTTTTATGTATTTTGTTTTATCAAGTGTAAATGTGC
>JAHZNC010002205.1:0-22154 GCA_027744095.1 Zhuqinia jingwanae | reverse complement strand
GTCGTTTAGAAAATAATAAAATGCTTAACATATTATAAATTTGTTTCATAAAAACTGATGCATGTATTATGTATAAAACAAAGAAAAGTACCTAAAAGTTTAACGTCAGATTTTTTTTATAGCATGATGCAATTTGTGGTGGCTTCTTGAAAAGTAGCAGTAGTATCTTGTTTGTGATATAATTTTTTTTTATTGTTTAGTGTTTATGGCTTACTTTTCTGCTATTCCGCTACTGCTACTACTGGAGTGTCAAATGTCACTTTGTGGAATGGAGACAGAAAACTATTATGTTTTTTGGATGTAATAATGACGTTCATAAATCAGGACACATAATACTAGTTCCCGGGCATGTGTTGCAACATGATTGCTCACATGATCTAAACAGTGACCTCTTTAAAAAAAAAACAAAAAAAACATGACGTCAATTATGAACTTTCCCTTTAGCGCAGTAAAGTAGCGGCATAGTTTTGCAAGAGTGATACCGAAGGCACTTCATAATATAACTAACGACAGTCACGAGTGATTGCAATACATAATATTTCATAATTCGGCAATCACAACAGAAAAACTTAATACCCTTCTTTAGACACAATTACAAAATTTAGTATTTATTGATAATGGCACTACATAAGCCATTTTGAATATTAAACAACCAAATTGGCATGTCAAACTGACAAGCTTATCCATTAACTATTATTATATTAAAAATATTAGTTGCATACATTCAGTAACGATTCCCTATCAGTTTCCCCAATAGGCTGAAATCCCAATTTTCACCTACGGAAAAATTCAAAAGATTACTTATCCGAACAAAAAAAAACCAAATCCGAATATTAAAAAACATCATAGGAATGCACCATTTTGACATTGTTTAGTGTTCCTGAATGTATTAATATGATTATTATGATGGCATTTACAATGTTAGGTATATAGAAAAATCATGGAATCTGTAACTTACGTATAGGAAATTCCATGCATGCATCGAGCATCAAAGAAGCCGGCAGACCATTTACTTTTCGACGGGAAAATGGTTTTGGTGGAAATGAAGATTTTAGTACATTGGTTTATGTTATGTTACCATATATCACGTTTTGCCAACATAACTTTTTTTATTAATTGGAAATGGTACCTCGACGTTTATTAATAGTTGATTGAATGAACAAAATTTTAGCCGTACAGTGCTCGTTGACATTTGTTAATTGAAGAAATGAGTAAAGAAAAAGTAAAATAAAAACTGTAAATTTTGTTACGGGTATGCTATTAGGCTGGATATCAAATTAAATTGGGGTTTTCAGCCTTTTGGGGGAACTAAATGCACAGGACAATAGCAAATCATGCACAAGTATTAATGCTAATCTGGAATTGTCCTACTCCTCCATCTTCTTCCATTGCAGTGGTTGTGCGTCATTTTATTATCATATCACGCGTGTTTTTGCAACAACCTACGAAATTTTAATGCCTAGTTTATCATTTTCATGGATTGGTTTACAAGTTGAAAGTTGAGAAGAAAATAAAAAAAATGAGAATGCAAAATCCCATGTCAAGGCCTCTTGCTTCGCATCTGAAGATTTATTTCTTCCACTCTTCTTCTTTTTCATTTTCATCATCATCTGCTTCTTTGTTAAGACGCAAAGTAGTCAGTGCAGATGAGAAGAATAATTGTTTATCTATCTCCCTGACGGCAGCAGCAGGGCAAAGTTCAATAATCCTTGCAAATGGTCCATTTTATTGCTTTTTTAAACACATGAATGATGACATGATAGAAAAATTATATGGGACCGATTCCATCGTCGCGTCGTTGAGTACACATTTGGTGTAATAACATGCGTTGAACCTTGTTCTTGCAAAATAAAATTACACAGTTTTCGTGTTGATTATTAAATAATGCTTCACATTTTTTTTTTGACAAATGACCTTGCTCACAGCTTACTTCGGAACTGGAAAATCACTCATTTTTATGAGATGTCCCCAATAAAAAAAAGCCTGGGATTTTTCCTCACTTTTTATGACTTATGACTTTATGTACAGAAGAAAATAAGTTAAGCACTGGATTAAGCTTTTGAGATGTGAATATTAACTGCTTCTTTAAAAATTAGTTAACGAACCCAATTTATTTTTAGAAACACATCAAAGGAAATAAGGAATTAGCATTTTTGCTCAAAGTAGGCATAAACCACCATAATGGTAATTATGGATGCCAATAAAAAAAACAATAAGGCAATAATAGACATGTTCATGGACAAATCTACACACCGCATTTCATGGGAACAAGAAGCGAGGCATGGCATGAGGATGGCTGACGATGTATAATGTTTTACCGTTAAGATTTAAAAAAAAACGAGAGAAAAATAATTGTTAGCCCATATAATACCATGAGTACTGAGTACACTACTAGTGTAATACATTGAAATTAAAATAGTAGTCACTGTGAAGATTTTTTGTTGCCATTTTAGGGTTTTTCACATGGGTACATGTGTATATAGTAGCTAAGTAGATATATTATATGTAGCATGTCTTCCATGTACAATAAATGAGTATACGTATACGGCATTTTGTTGTAATCGGATCATCAAGAGAAATGGTGGTAAGGCTGGAGAGCAAAAGTGTGTCACGTTTATACATTTTGGCCGACACAGAAAAAAATACTCACAAGATCAGTGGATCCAACAAAGATTTTCAAGTATGCAACAATAACTGCATATGCATATACATATGCTACGTTTATACTCACCAAAAAAAAAAAGACGCAAAAAAGTGATCATGAAATTATTATTTTTTATTCAGAAAAATTTCATGTTCACGTCATGTTTATACTCCGTTTACATGACAATTTTAACTTGATTTTCATGCCATTTTCTCGTCCCTTCAGGAATTGTAGAACTTTCAACTTTTCACCAAGTGAAATTGAGAGCACTACTAGTTTGGTATACTAAATATTACTGTGGTAGTATGGTACCCATGAAACGTAACTGATAAATTAGACTAGTTATTTTTTTACGCAGTTTTGAGTATCGCCTGATGCCCGTTTATACTTTTTCTCAAATATTACAGCAGCAAATTAAAATGATGGGAAAATGAAACAAAAATTTAAATTTTAAAATATTCCTTTTGTACTGTTTACTATACTACCTACGAAGGGATATAAAATGAAATGATAGTGAATTTTTTTTTGAAAAGGAAAATTAAATTTTCACGAAAAGTGTAAACAAGGCATAATAATAACGGGAGTTGTCGTACTACTTGCTTCTGGTTACTGATTATAGTAGAGAAGAAAAAATTAAAATCAAATCATCAAAAATAAGCAAAAAAAAAACAAATATTAGCAGCGGAACTACTAGTTGTAGGAGTATCAATCTACAACTTTTGTATTTTTTCAATCTACTATTCAGTAATATTTTGTCCCATTCATGAATGTTTATTAAAAAGATTTTTTTTATAGAAAATACAGATATATATTTTTTGCTCTGTTTTCCTTTCAATTTTCATCTGGAAAAGGGAAATCAGGCTGGTGTAGAGGGGAAATGATCTGTTTCCAGTCTGCTTGTATTTGTGCAAAGTAATAAACCTCTTTTTTCTGCGAACAAAGTAATCGGATCTTTCACTTGAACTAGTTTTGATACACTCTCCCACTCTTTCTCTTTTCTTCTCTTTTCTTCTCTTTGCTTACCTGTCTCTTTTCCTGATTGATATAAACCTTTTGGGTATGCATGTACTTTGTTTGTTTTTATGAGAAATGAAGTATGGGTAAACTCACAATGTTTATTTTTGACACTTTCCACATAATAATAATAATAATAATATATAAGCTACTAGGTGAGTACGCACTTTTACATTCAACATAAATCTATAAAAGATTCCGTTCATGCCCAATAATTATGATCAGAAAAGAGATCGGGCAACATGATGAGAAAGTACAGAAGCCAGACAGGCAGAAATTGTTACGTATTCTTGGGCTGTTACAATTGTGCATAATCTGCTGCTGTGCTGGTATTACTTGACACCTTTTTGTGAACAGTTTTTTCTATACAGGCTAAAGCCATAATAAAACTATGTAATTCATTTATACACTTCCTTCTGTCCATTTTTCACTCATCCTTTCATATTTATCCATTTTTAGTTTTTAGTTTTGGCTAGTTGCAGGAGTTGGAAGGAAATTTCGGGGCGTCGTGAGAAATGGTTGAGATTGAATAAAATGCACCGTATATATAAATAAGGCTTGACCATCCAAATGAATAATACATAGTTTCATGCTTGACTGCATATAAGGCTAGTTTTGTTAATTCACCAAAAAATAATAATTTAATAACAAGCATGTATTTTGATTTCCACTCGAAAAGGGAAACCAGAAAAATTAAGCAATAAACAAAATACACCTACATACATTAACAAAAGGCAAAACGAGTTGTTAGTTCTTTAGTATTTCTATTTTCCACTAAATTTTCTTCTTCTTCCTATTTATATTTTTCCAGTAAATGAAATTTGGTCGAGGTGATGTGTTAAAAGCTCTTCTTTGAATTCATTGTTCATGGTGTATTTATTCCAAAAGAGAAAACATTAAATTAAAGCAAACAGGAAATCAAATCAAATGAGCGAGAGAGCGAGGAGAAAGCAAACAGAGTAGAATACAAAAAAAAAATACGTAGGTGTCGAGGAGGGGAGCTTTTTAATACAATGGTAAACTAATAACAATAATGCATTATAATAATACTTTTGGTAGACTTTTGTTCAAAAATTTTTTTTATATTACAAAAAAAACAGGAGCAAGAAAAGCAGAATGTCCTTTTTCAATTTAGATAATTCAACAATTCATGTATCAAATCAGGTAGCAGCATTGTAGTAGCAGGAAGCGTATTTAAAAATAAAAATAATTTGTTGTTTTTTTTATATTACAAAAAAACAGGAGCAAGAAAAGCAGAATGTCCTTTTTCAATTTAGATAATTCAACAATTCATGTATCAAATCAGGTAGCAGCATTGTAGTAGCAGGAAGCGTATTTAAAAATAAAAATATTTTGTTGTGTTGTAAATTGCACCTTGAAGTTGATAGTTTTGTAATTTTCAGTAAGAAAGATATTGCTAATATACAATGTTCCCAACTAAAAGGGATGTAATTTGTGACTCGATTTGATTAAATTGGTGTGTTTTGAGGTTGAGCATTTCACTTCTTTTTTTAAATGGAGCTAAAGGAAAAACAAGATACTTTCAACTTTTATAGGTAACTAGGGCAACCATGGTTATTGATCTGATTATTATTATGGCAACGTTTGATCTTGTCACATAATATGTGCCTTTTGTGCTTGTGGACGTCTGATGATAAAATAAGCCAGGTCGCAATGACAATATCTGCTTGTATGGCTTTTTATTAGTGTTCTAATCAAAAGTGTATTTTTTTCTCCTTCTTGTGCTTCTTGTCCTTCATATGATCGTTTACATAATATACGTACAACGTAGGTACGTAATTTGTGAAGATCTCATAACTTCAAAAGCGCCACAAGTCCCAAAACACACCTGCAACAAACATATAAATGTATATGGCTTTTTCCCTTTTTTCCCGTTTTCGTTACGTTCATAAATTAAAATGGAATAAAAATGAAGTAGGTTACATTTTGTATAAAACACTGCGTACAGATATTGTAGTATTTAGCTACAACTTGCATCTTGCTCTCTAAAAACCAACCTTATATAATATGTATATACTACACTACACATATAAAACACAGCCAGAATTATTTTGAATTTGGTATGACGCACGTGACGTTGACGTTTGTTGTTGTCGTATCCGCATTACAATGAAATATTGGACAATTAAATTTCTGCAAGCTCACATTGATAATGTACGTATTATTGTCATGTTTGTAATCACATTGTTTGTGGGTTTTATATTTTATTCGCTTTGAAAGATTCACTTTGTAGCAAGGTCATGAAAATATGTAATATGTGTAATGGAGTATACTTACGATTTGCATCTCTTTTTTTATGTTGACATATTATGTCACATACTGTCTAGAGAATCTGGGGGAAGGGTGCTCTTTGTTACTGTCATTCTAATGAAATACATATAATTCGGATGTTCAATCCTGCTTTTTATTATGTTTCCTTTGAGCCGTCACATTCAGAAATAACTTATCTTGAGCAAGTAATTGCTTCTCAGAAAAACGTCGACTAAACTAATTCCATGAAAAGCTGATGATGGTGTAATGGTGGGCAAAATGAAGGAAACGGCGCATCCTGGTGTTACGCAGAAAAAAATAAGGAATCAGAGGCATGTAAAAAAATATTTAGTAAAGGATTTTGGGGTAAAAATTAACACTTTGCCTTACAATCAGATAATACGGCTAAAACGAAAGGGAAAGGAAAATTGGAGATGGTCAAACACAAATGAATACAATGGATGATGAATATGATACATTTATGCGTTATAACATAATTATATAAAATTTGGAAATTTATTTATTTTCTGGTTAGGTATTATACAAAAAATAATAATAATTTTATGTTTATATTTTCCTTGTTGCTCCTTTCATTAGATAAATGTGTCCGACTTTGTGCATATAAGTGCACTTGACCTGAGAATAAATCCATTTGAGAACATGAGTCCACCCTCACCATACAACGAGGGACATCCAATTCCTTCCAGTTTTCTATCCCCTCATTCGCCAAATACTGACCCTAACGTGGTTATATACCCCGACCAGGGATCCCCAAGTAAGCTTTTACATAATAAATATGTGCATTTGTATATATGTAAGCTTGCTATTTGAAATCTCTACTTTTTCTGCCATTTAAGTCAAGTTCAAGTTTGACAAAAACATCATTTCTCACTTTCTCAAAAAAAAAATGAACATAACTAACCGCAACCTTTGCAGCATAATAATACACTTATAGTAAGCTACTATAAAATGCATGCATATGCTACATTGTTGTGCTTTGTGTTGTGTCGTCCTAATAATAGCAGAGTAGGATCACAATTCAATCAATAGTAGCACGGTAGAGATTAAAGCTGGAAACGTTTGATGTTTATTTGCTTGAGCTTATTATTAATTATATTATTATTATGATCTGATGAGTGCATTCCCTACATTTTTTTGTTTGGTTCCCGGACATCAGATTTGATTTAAAATTGATTTAGGCTTCTTTTTTTTGCTTTAGTTAGTTATTGTTATTATTATTTGTAATGCAGAATTGGTTATGTGCTCTTGCTGTGGAAGAGTGTATGTTTACGTGCACAACTCGATGCCCCCTGCATACTGCCATTTTTGTAATGATACATGTTTGGATTCCTCTCGGGCAGCTTCCAATAGGAAACGAACTAACTGTGTCAACTGTGGACGAAAGGGGGAATGGGAGCCAATTTCTCCAAATGTGAGTAATGCCAATGGAGGTGTACTCGTAGTTCCGGATAAGCTCTGTTATAGATGCGTGAGTGGCTGTCTTGTAAACTTGTGCGCTAGTTGTACTATTCTTATTAATTAGATATTGCAATTTGCAGAGAGCGGTTCCGGCATCCAACCCTTCTTCAGGAAGGGACTCACCACGAACGTTTATGTCCAACCTGGAAAGAGCACTATTGCGGGTGTCAGCTTCAGCGTCACAACGGGAATCAAACCAAAGTCCACACCAGGTGCAACAGATTCCCCCACGTAACGCATTACCAAGACGACTTATATCACCCCTTCGTGAGGCTGCATTTCAGCCGAACTTGAATCCAACGCGTACGCAACCAACCTCCGAGCTAGTAGGGGTCAGTTCCACGGGTCTCAGAAGTATTTTGCAAATGGGCACGTTGTCATCCCCACAGAATACCAGGACCCCTTTTCCAACTGACCACAGCTATGGAATCAGCCAATCAGTTCAATCCCAACCGGCTACCTCTACCTCTTCTGTTCCAGCACTACTACCGATTCCAGAGACTAGTCTGCAGCGGATGTCACCGGCTACACGAGCAGGTACTGATCATAATAAGCATGACACCTGTCAAACCAAAGAAAGCCAGGGTCGTCCACCCACCGACCAAAACAATGAGCATAATGGCAGCATTAATGTACGCATTGTTCCAGCAACTTCAACAACAACGGCACCTCCATTGGGAAGTGTTTCATCTCAGCCAACTTCACCGGAAGCGCGAGGTAATGAGGACCACGAACAGATGACTTTTAGAAGGGCAAGTCCTACTTCATCCCAACCCTACGGGTCAGATGAACCATCTCGCGTATCCCCACAAACAAAAGCTGCTTTGGCAGCCGCCAACACTCTTGTTACCCTGATATATCATAAAGATTCACAAGCGCAGCAAGACCGAGGTGGGGCGACAAGGCAACTAGACGAATTACCCCGACCACCGCCATGTCCATCACGCATAGGAACACCTGATCGAAGACAAAACTCTACTGCCAATGAGGCGATTCAACGTTCCACACCTTCTGGAAACGGGGGTAGTGTTGTGCAAGCTCCTTCTGTTCCCGCCGACGCTACACCACAATCATCACGGTCTCCAATGCCACCACGTCCAACGGAGCCTGCCTCTTTAATAAATACTGCTCAAGGGAAACCCCTTGTTACTCAGCAACAACACCAGCATCAGACACCAGAAGTTTTAGCAAGGCAGGAGGTTGCTCGTGCCGCATTTCAGCAGGAACAAGCCAAAATGCTGTCAGTTCTGTCAAGTCAGGAACTTGGTATGTCGAATTATGCCAGATTCCAAAAAACGTTGAAGCTTCCGTTACAATGTCAACCCATACCAGAATGTATCCTAAACATTGAGATTCCACCACAACAACAGCAACAACAACAACAACAACAACAACAACAGAACGTTCCGTGTAAGCGTGGCAACTCAGAAACCTTGTGCGGCATGCCTCCTACAGATGCATCCCCTCAAAGGAGGGATTCTCTTTTGCAGCCGTACCAGCCACAACAACCACCACCAATACATTCACATCATCATCCGAGTAATCCACGTGGTCAGCAATATCCTGAGATGGTGTACCAACAACATCAACATAGCTCTCCATTCTCCCCACAGCAGCTTCCGAATCATCATCACTATCCACAGCATCAATATCATCGTGGTCTCCCCCAACTTAGTCATCCGCAAGAACATAACCATCAGCACCATCTTCCACAGCAACAACAACATCATCAACAACAACAACAGTTTCCATCTGCACATCGTTCTGCAAGCGTACGACCTCCTTGGGCACCCTGGGCAAATTTGCATCAAGCGACAGCAGCCAATACGATGACAGGTTATGGGGGAGGACCTCCAAGGGATGCACCAACACCACGTCCAATGATGCGAAACAATAACAGTCCCGTAATGCAACCAAGATTCATGAATATCTCAGGCGAAGGCTATAATTCGGGCACCTCTCCGCGTGGAGGAGGACGACGAAATCGCTCTCAGACTCCTCATCCTTACTTTCATCCTGCCCAGTTTCCCCCAAGGAATATCCACAATGCTTCAGGGCAACTCCAGCAACAACATCATCATCAACGGCATCATAGTGCACCCCATCAACAACATCAGCCGAGTTTGCCACAGCAATCTTCATTTGTACATGGTCAACAACAACAACAACAACAACCGCTATATGCACGTGCTCAACAAATCCAATCGCCATACCTACACGGTCAACAACAACGACCAACGAGACGCGTGACTCCTGCTTCTACTGCTACGAGTCAGCATCCAGGTTACGGGCATGTTGAGCATCAACTGCTGCGAGCGGGACCCCCTACTCTATTCGGTAGTGACGAGCCCAACATCAGTACACTCCAGTCAAACGGATACACCATTACGAAGGAGCTGGCTGGCGAGAGCGAAAATGGAGACAATCGCCCATCAACCAGTCGCACTTGTAGTTTCA
Source organism: Zhuqinia jingwanae (assembly GCA_027744095.1). NCBI lineage: Eukaryota > Metazoa > Arthropoda > Collembola > Entomobryomorpha > Paronellidae > Zhuqinia > Zhuqinia jingwanae. Next base: position 12,289 of record JAHZNC010002205.1, on the reverse strand, counting down.
CATCTGTTATTACATCTCAAGCAGGCACCGTATCTTCCTTGTTGGGAGGCTCTGCGTCAAGGAGCCGGTCACCCCTGTCGATAACAGTGTCACCAAACGCAGAAGCAGTAGTACCAGGATCATCGATAAATGCAGCTGGCGGTGGTGTAGGAGGCCTTCTAGCTGTTCCACTAATAACAAGCCATGTTGGAGTAGAGCATGCAATTATTACGATAGACCAAACACAGGGATCTAGTAGTCTAGGTAGTATGCCTGTTAGTACTGGGAGCCGTCATAGAAGACATAGCTCGGGCAGACCTGTAGGACGTCCCCCGCGACATGGATATGACTCTGAAAAGTCACCCAATGAGAGTGGAAAATCTAAGAGCAAATCAAAAAGCAGAAAGGGAGAGCAGCCGGAGCAGGTGAATGGCGCTACAAGAACCAGAGGTGGAAAACGAAGTGGCTGGAGAGGTGGATCTAGGCAACGGAACGTTTTAGATCTTGTGGAGCAAGAGAAGAGTGCCAATGCGATCCCTTTTATCGATCCTACTCAAAACACAGGAACAATACAAGAAAATGCATTGAATGATGCACTGTGTTTATTGTTAAATCCAAATGAAGGAGAAAATAATAAAGATGGCGAGGCTTCTTCTGAATCGGCACCTCCAATTCCAGATGATGAAGCTCGACGTCGCCATGCAACTCGCTCCTCAGGTGGAATTTCTCCATTTTTTGAACTTTTACAACCAAGATCAGCATCCCTTCCCCCACAGCCTTCTCCGTCAAGTAAAAAATCTGGCAAAAAGAGTAAGGGCCGAAAGGAGTGGAAATCAGAGCATAAATATGCACCTGTGGCGAATGTGGGACCCATGTTAAATTCGATCTACAAGTCTGTATTAAAGCAAGTGAATAAGCAGCTTGTCTCGCAAGAATCACCGAGCCTTGTTGGACAGGAGCAAACAAATCAAGAATGTAACCTTTCTGAACAGCCTGTGACTAATGATGATGTGGATTCAACGAGACAGGTATAATATTCAAATGGACTATAGTTACCCTTAATATCTCAAATTAAACATTATATTAATTTTAGCATCTACTCTCTCTTTATCTTCTGTACAGGAATCCACTTCTGGTGATCCCAACCTTCGTGCTGCATTGCAAGGAACTCAAAGTGAGCAGAATATGGAGGCATTACCAGCATCAACCTCCGTTCTTCCACCATCTCCACCAACTTTCAGAGATGCTCTTGTAGTCCCCCCGCTAGCCGAACTTCCTCCACTTTCTCCAGCTCCAACATCTGCCACTAACAGCCCACGTCCACGCATCCAAACAGCTCCTCGACTACCAGTTAAACCCTACAATCGGAAACAAAGTTCACCACGCAGTCGTGCTGTAAAAGCCAACCCATCTGTCAGCCAGATGGAGCCAACTCCACGGTTACCACCTCTCCCATATATTCACCCAATGCCTACCGTTCTTCCAACAGCAGTTGCCGGTCCAACTCACCCGCTAATTGCCTTCCCAACCCCTGTAATTGTTCCAAGTTCAAACAACCTCCGAGAGAGACAGAGGAGCCCTCCTTTAAGTATTACTGGGGAAAATAATCTTGGACAGGCGCATGTGCTAACTCGCCCCGTTGCAGACACGGTAACTGACCATGATACTTCCAACCAAGCGGAATGGAGTAGAGGAGATGCAGAAATGCTAGCACCCGGTAAGATCAAAGTTGAGTTTATGATTACATTTACGACAAGAATGGTAATGATGACAGTGGTCCTTTTAATTATAGAAGCGGTACCCGAATGCAATCCAACAACCCCGACGGATGATGAGAACAACAATCGATAAAATGCTTACGACGTCGAAGGATACCAAGAAGAGCCCGGAGGGTGGACCCACCACACAATAACAATTAGGCGCAGTGAATAACCTATTGAACGGACTATACAACGTGAAAACATTCAGTTTTCACACGTACTTAAAAATCAGTCACGGTTATACCTATCTCTACTTTATTATTAGCAAAGCAATTGCTCATGATAACGAAAATATGTACATGGTTGATACGCAATAATATAAACAAGGAAAGGACTGCTATTTTCCAAATATTTTTCAGGAGTAGCAAAAAATTAGTGTAAATATGTACAGTAATTTTGTATTGACATTAATGGATAATAACAGTAATAATGATGATGATGATGATGCCGACGACGACGAGGACGGCAATTGAAACTTGCCGCTTATGCACAATTAGCTATTAGTTTTTGAGAAGCCTAGGTCACACCTAGATGAAACAAAGGGCTAATTAAATTATGTATATTATATGAGTTTGTAAATAAACAACTTTTCTGATACTTTATAAACTATGGACCATGCAAAATTTCGTTTTTTTAAATATATATTTCTTGTTACTTTTTACAAAATTCAATTGTCAGTTTTTTCTACTTTAAACTATGTTTCCATGTATTAACTTTCTAAATTTATCTTATCGATAGTTGACAATTTTATCAATTTTTCTCTCTCGGTAGCATATACTATTCCCACATTATATTATAAATCCTTTGAAATATTTCTTTTTGACCAATGGACATGGTAAACCACAAAGTAAGGGTTAACGGTACTCATGTTCCTACACTGTAAGTTAAATGTAAATAGGTAGCATTTAATATTTCTATGCTATTTTAATAGTTGTTTTAATGTACCAAAATGGATGGCCCCCGTTATGTTGCTGTTGTTGTTGCTGCTGCTAACTACTAATTGCTATATCCGATACAAAACAACTACTAAAATAAAATGTATTCATTGTGAACACATCGATCTTAATTACAATTAGAAATATTAATTGTGTGTCCCGGTTATAAAGTTGTGTAAAGTGTAAATATTTCACTTGTCTACTACATACAGTGAACAAATATGTACGTATATTCTGATTGCTATATTGGAGCTACGGACAAGAAGCCGAAAGAGCGGTGCGGTTTGCGGTTTTTAAGCAGGCTAATATGCTGAATTAAAAACTTGGATAAATAGATACATTAAATTTAGTCAGATTGTTATATGGAACGTTATGCATGGAGTTGTGAAGAAGAAACTTTTTATAAGACGTCAGTGAAATACGTCCATGAGAGATGCGCATATGCGTTGTAGAATTGTTATCTACACTTGTCAATATGCCGTCTGTATATATATATTTGATTGTCATAATTTACTGTACTGATCATGTGAGGATTTTATTATTTATGAGAGAGAAAAAACTGGGCTGTTCTCCTTCGGTACGAGTCCCCGGGGTGAAATGGCTGGTTTAAAAAAAAACTTTAATGGGCCAATCAAACCCAAACCACATGAATTTAAATTTAGCATTTACATATTACCAGAAGTTAAATATTTAACGATAGCCAAATAAAGAATCATCTATATAGTCAAATATTTTCTCTTTTTTTTGGATGGAATTACCAGTAAAGAGAATATATTACTACTAATTTAAGCATAAATGCCAAAACTACGGATACTACTACCACCACTGCTGTTGCTGTTACATAAATAGAAAATAATATTTAGTTTGTAAAAAAACGTAGTTATTTCGAATGATAGGTTGAGGTTGTGATGTAAGGTTGATGTGAGTGTTGTGATTGCAAAAAATATATATTCTGATTAAATTATGAATACTACTTGAACTACATACATAAGTAGTATACGCATAAATATATGTATGTAGTAATATATTTAAGGATAGAGAATAGGAATGACTAGATAAATATTAACTGCTAAAAAAACAGTAGGAGCTATCTCATTACTATTCAAATTACATGTACGTTTTTGTCGTACGTACAAGTATGCCACTTGAATTGAAAAATAATAATTATGTTGTCTGTGAATCAAATTAAAAGCAGTCAAAAGTTTCTTTTTTTTGTTGTTTAGTTAATAACACAGTTGTTATGGATGTAACTTGTACCGTTGTACCGGCACAACTTTCATTTATAGTAAATCTAAAAAAACACCAAAAAAATTTTTTTTGATCATCTATCAGACATGACAAGCATGATGATGTGATCCGAAGGTTCTAGTTTTTAATGAGTATAATAATATACGTTTTTGCAACTCTCTGTTTTATTTACCTGATACTCCAAGAATGATTGAATGAATGCAATAAAGTTATTGTGTAAGGTTTACAATTTTTAGGTTTATCTACATTCATGCATACTATATGTGTGTTGTATCCTGATCATTTACTGTTAGGTTAAAACTATATGCGTACATATATTATCCTGGTACGATATGATGCATTTCCGGTGAAACAATGTGAAAAGAAAATAGGGTAGCTATTTGCCAGTGATAGGTTACATATTTTTATGATGAGCATAAATGATGAATGATGTGATACAAAATTTTTATGATTGTTCATATAGAAAAACAAATAAGTAGCAAAAAAAATAACATATTTTAAGTAGAGGTTGTATGGGATTGTTGATTTTGATTATTGTTGATGATGTCAATGACATATATTGAAAATAGTTATAAGTTGTTAAGTAGCGTACCTAAATACACACGACGACCTAAATATACTTAATTAGATATCCAGAATTTATCAGAGTGTTTGGCTATGTTTGTATGTATGCGAATGATGTGATGATGATGATATGATGATAAACTAATAGTAGGGATAAAGTAGTTGATAATATATTCTATCATTCCTTAAATTAATGGCTCAACAACAACGTAGTACGCATTGAGACGAAACGCATACGTTTTTTACATCTCTGTCCATGAAATAATTATACTGAGAAAAACAGGTGTGTCCAAGTCCCACCCAAGTGATGGATCTCTGTGAACTTATTCTGGAGCTTTAATCAAGAAATAAAATGAGCTACCAGGAAAAAATGGAAATAAAATAACATTAAATAAAAAAATTAGAACGGTGTACATAGGTACATAATAATTATAAATGTAATTAGGTTTAAGTTATAGGTAGTTTGTGCTTGCATGGCATAGTAACAATTTTTGGATGTTTGTGGAAGAACATACAAAATGGAATACTGCTTGTGTGCTAAGGATAATAAAAATACATTCTAAAATTATGCATTCTTAAATGAACATTTGTAAGGTAAATTGGTAAACTTTATAGAGTAATTAAGTAATATAGGTAGGCATATAATTATTATACTTGGGAATTTAAGCCAGGTTGGGTGTACGAGGTGTAATTGGAATTTAATTTTTAATTTGGAAATAATTAAGACTAATTTAATAAAAAATTGAATCAAATAAAAATATTTACAGTAAATTGAGCTAAAGGATTTTAGATTTTATCATTTTTCTTCTTCAAAATTTCAAAATTATTATTTTGCCCCCAGTTTAATAAGAGGCCTACGATATGGATATTATTCATATGGATGGAAATGTATGTGTATAGGTGATAGGTAGTAAATATTTTATATGTTCGTATACATTGAAAACTGACATTTAAACTTAAATTCTAGTCCGTTGTGTTTTTTTTAAAAGTCAGCTCTTCTCAACATCTTAAATCCATTTTAATGATGATGATAAAGGTTAATTTATGTCACAACAACATAGTAGGTCAAAGATTAATGCAAGCGTTTCCTCAAAAAATCCTAACAAAAAGAGCGTCATCTTCACACAACACTATGCCAATGTTAACTAGTGAACGTTGTTGTTGGTAATGATAATGATATTGACAACATCTCTTGATACTGTGACAAAAGTTTAGGAAAGGTTACACTGTAAAGTTTTAAAATTCATAAATCTAAGGTATAAATTTACCACTACTGCACACCATACTTCTAGGCTATTCATTCGTGGTCTCAACACCACACTGCACTCTGTAAACAAAAATAATTGTTGCTAATACATAATAATATGGGCACATAAACACTTTTGAATACAACTTTTTACACAGTAGCGAAAACGTAAGAAAGAATTTACTAAACTATTAAACTTTTTTTATAAATTCAAAATTATAAATGAGCATTTTTGTACGTTAACAAAATTAATACTATATATATTTACAAACATATATACATATATGTCGTAAATTACGAATCGTAATTCATATTATAAAAAATCATAAATTTAATATCACTTTTAAAGAAATCATTTTCTTGCCAATTAATTTACATTTATAAGCATTTTGAATCAATGCAAACACTGACAGTTGAGCACATTTGACACAATTAGCTTACTAAATTCTAAAATTTCAGACAGAATTTCATCTCGTTTTGATTTCCCGCTACCTCTCTTTTTTATTCTACATGTTGTATTCAATATTCTATTCTATCTATTCTATTTACTATAAATTTAATTTTTTTTACTATCGCACTTGTATCAAGTTGTATCAATGCAAACACAAATATTTAAGTACACATTTACAAAAATATAAGAAACAAAAAAACGTTAGGTAATCACAGTTACAATTATGTAATATATATTGTTATTGATAATTGAGTTTTTTAAGTTTGAAAAAGTGTATTTGATTAATATAAAACTTGGCAAAATGCATTTAGAAAAAACTCAACCAACCAGTACAGTACAGTACTCTTTACCAGTAATATTGCCGCGCTTTTTGTTGACTTAAATACCTTATTGCATAATATCATCATATTAACATTCGATTTTTCAACCGCGGGGTATTTCAAACTTTTAAAAGTAAAGCATGCATAAAACATTGATTAGTAATTTATATTGTCTAAAATATATCCTTTCAATTTTGAATCTCATAAATTAAATGCAAAATGAAAATAGTCCATTAATATATACAATTCTTATACATTTATACCTTTTACATTTTTATAAAACTTATAAAAACAAATATATTTTTTACTTTTTATCAACATGACAAAATCTGTATTTGTAATGGGCTATTACATATTCAATGTGTGAATTCTCTTTTCTATGTTTAAAAAATTCAAATAAATTAATAAATTGTTTGCGGAATTCAAGAATATTTTAGAATGTTAATGTTTTTTTAAATTTTAAAATGTGAATGAGTAGTCAACATATAAAAAGAGCACGCAATATAATATACAAATTTATGATGAAAATATTTCTAATTTTAAGAAGTGAATTATAATTTTAAGTGAATTTTATCTTTTAGTATTATTAAATATGGTTTTTATTTATTTTTAAACAATTAATTAAATTCATATGTAAAAATTGTTATTATGAGTTAATTTATTTAAATTGTTCTACAAACAGCACTACTGTATAATTTCATTTGTTAGGTATACATTGCAAAAATTGTGGTTAGTGTTGTCATTATCATTACTGTGATTTCCAGCACTTGATTGAAATAGATAAGCAAGGAATGGACTGATGTATACAACTGATGGATCAAGATGGGAGTGAAAGATTGATAAGTTTAGATGTACGCACAGATGTGTGTTGCCATGGAGTCTCACATTGATATAAATATAGGTACATATATACATAAATATTAGTATTTATTTTAAAAACTATGCACGTTATTAAAAAAAAAATTAAAAAATTTGTACTTTGTACAACCAAAAAAAAATTACAGAATTTTTTAAAAACTCTTTTCTTTATTCTTTACTACGCAAAACATATGCATATATACTTATTATTGTTAGATTACATTACTCATAAAGCAAGGTGCTAATGATAAACTTTAGAATTCCATATTATTATCATTCTGTCATGCATGTCATATTGCTATTGCTGTGCAAAGGTATGTACATATATGTATATGCTTCTTCCTACCTGGAATATTTATACGTATTTACATAATTATAATAATAATATGAGCCTGCCAAAGACCATAAGTAAGGTGAGCATAATGAGAAGATGACAAAAATGATGATGATGATGCCAGGGACGACCAACCGAATTACAGCATCTTCCTTCACCACAAAACAAAATCATTAAGGTATGTTGCTATTAATAATGCTATCACTCATATTATATCATCTCATCTCGCTGCACATATTATTATTACATGAAAGTTATATAAAAATTTGAACACGCACGCATTCCTTTTCTTTTCATCATCAACATCATCAGTCCCATAATTTTTGTCCATTTCCCTTTGTCTGCATTTTATCCACAACTCAAGCATCATCATCATCATCAACTTTCCATCTTCTCTGCATGTTTACCCTGCACTTCACCCAACTTGTTTTCCTGTTTTGTTCCCTAAATAGATTTTTAAACAAATGCAAATTAATACATGCATACGTATGCGTAGATACATACCCAAATACTTTCAGCGTCCCTTTCATTATTTTTTTCTCTTTATATATTCTCATCCTTCCTCTACAAAAACCTGATCTTCGGCTGCTGATAACCAAATGAATATTCTACATAATACACATGACAAAATGGAATGAGTGTCCCTTTTTCCAGCTACTACATCTACTACTACTGCCTTGTATGTACCCATCACAGCTCTATCTATACTTTCATAAAATAGATTATGTTCATGTATATTCGCATTGCATATACATATCTTCTCTCACAAAAAAATAAATATTTGAAAGAGTTAAGCCACGAAGAAAGAGGGACGTGGATGGACAAGCTTTTAAAAATACACACTACTTGTTTTCCAGTGCCACAACAACCAACATGTCAACGAGAGAGAGAGAGAGAGTCAGGCAGACTTTTGTCTCATTAATCACTATTTCTCCATTTAATTGCTCTGTTGCTTCTGTTTCTTACACTTCAAACTCTCGCCACACAATTTAAAAAAAATTATATGCCCAAATTTAGACATAATATCCGAAAACCGCCACAGTAATTATCAACCCAACATGGTTACTTTTAGCTATTTTCTCACAAGAAGAAAAGAACCAGCAGACCTAAGAAAGCTTGCTGCTGAGGTGCATACATGCGTATCATTCACATTATTACTCTTCCATAATGAGCAGGGCTCACTACTCACAGGTATAAGTGCATTGTCCCAATGAATTTTATATATTCCTTATCCCAATGAATAGTGCACCTTAACATAATCATATAATGAGTCCACAACAGAGTAAACTATTAGGATGATGATCATGTTGATGCCTACATTCCTTTCCTTCCATTTATTTTTTAAGGAAACTTACTCACACTCATCTCTCAGCAGGAAATTTTTTTTAAAACGTTTTTAAGGAGGAGGATTTGTTTGTAGAGTTGTTTTTTTCTTTCTTGTCTCCTTCTTTTCTTCAATCTTTGATAGAATTCATGGGGTTCTCCTGGGATTGCTACAATATGCATTGTTGCCTGTCAAGTCATCATTTACCCTGCCTAGTTTGTTTGCTCCTCTCTTTCATGCAGTCATCCTGCCTTTCTACAACAAGCATTACGTACCTATTATATTTTTACTACTCCACCACCACCAAATTTTTGCTACATCCACAACATTCAAAAACGATCATCCCTTTTGCTTTTACGCTTACACACATACTGCCTAGCACATATTATTATGTATATACTTTACGCACATACCTACATACTCATTATTATTATTAAGCAAGGAGCTAGGGATACACCACTACTACCACTACTACTACTACTACTACTACTCGGGGATCATCAGATCAGTTTTTATTATTGAGTTTGTGAGAGTGAATGAGGGTTGGTTTTTTTTCTCTTCTGTGTGCTCTCTGTCTAGTTTTTACCATTTAGTAGGGTTAGGTACATATTTTATATACATACCCAAGTGCATTTATTATATAAAGCAAACGGCTACACATAGTTTTTTCTTCTCCTAGAGGGTTCATTTTCTTCTCTTTACCAGAACACCAAACAACATGGCATTTTATATACAACATCTCATCTCATCCCCCCAAAAAAGTTTGTATCCCTCTTCTGCTGACTGAATACGTAATATATACGCTTACACACTTTACCTACAACATACATTTTTATAGCAAAAATATTTTACGTCTCTTCTCTCTACTAACAAAACAACAATCATGCAGGCTAACAATTCACCACACTACTACTCTCCTCCGTCCGTCCTCTCTGTACAACATTACCTACATATATTCATATACCCCAACACCACCAAAAAAACTGCCTTTTACATTCTTGTCAGCTCACCACTTTGTTCAATAGAAGCGGCGGTGGTGGTGGCAATGGCAATAATAATCTGCCTATATCTTTTTCTTGCATTTTGTTTCGATTCCCAGTCCAGCAGCAGCAGAATAGAAATAAAATGCAATGATCTTCTACAGAGCTGCTGCTTCTCTCGTTCTCAACCATCAGCGCTCAAAACTTTGTCTCAACTCGACTCTTCTCAACTGAACACATTTTTAGTTCGTTGCTAGAATGTGAGCAGTAATCACGTTACTTGGTTTTCAGTGCGTGTCTCTCTCTCTCTCTATCTATCATGGTTGCTTCTACAACGACGACGACGACGACAAAGACTATATAATACACGCTGTCCTTTTTCATTCTCATTTATGAGAATTTCCTTGCTTTTGTCGCCTTTTTGTCACCTACCACCTACTTATTTCCTTAGACGGAAAAAAAGCGTGAGAAAATACAGAGGAAAAAAAACGACATACATACCTCCATTTATTGTAACAACTGAAATTTGTTTGGTTGGTTAAAAACAGTTTTGTTTTCACCCATTTTTTGTTTGTTTTAAATGTGTTTATTTTAAATACAAAACAAAAAAAAACAGAAAATTTATTTAGTCATGTCTTCGACGGATTGAGTTTTGTACTTGATAATTTTCTTGGTCTCCTGCGCTAATAAAAAGTGATGATGAGGATGACGTGTGTGTTGTGTGTACCTGGCTTTGCTTATGTGTTGTGAAATAGAAGATAACAAGGCAAAACTTGCAAAAAAGAAACATTTTTTTATGGGATGATTGATCAAAATAATAATAAAAAATAAGAACAAGCCTAGGCGGTTTTCCATTGCTGGTTATATATATACTTCAAAATGAAAAGCAGTTATTCTGATTTTGCAAGACAATAAAACCTTCAATTCAATTCAATTCAATGGTGCAAATTAGTAGCAGCGTTTGTTGATAGCAGAGAACTGAGAGAGTCTGGTTAACTTTGGTTTGTTTGATCTTTTGCGGTGCTGTACGATACGGTGCGCGTTCCTGTTTGCGTTGGTGGTTAGCTGATGCCATTCGTTATGGTGGAGCGTTTTCGCATGCTAGGTGTCATTACGATTATTATTTATTTCGATGCGAAAAGCAAGTAAAAATACTTTATAAAATTTGCAAGGGATAATAATAAAAAAGTGTGACGTTTTTTTTCTAAAATTTTATTATTTCTTCTTATGTTTTCTGGTCTAAAAAAAGTTTATGAATTTTCCACTGCCTTGATTTCTGGGCCGAATCATGTGAAATAAGCTGAATAAAAAAACAAAAGCTTTCTGTCAAATAAAACAGTGTGTGGAATATCTGGTTTTCTAAGAAAAGTCAAGTGCCTTTTTCTTCAGGATGCCTTTAATATATCGGACTGTAGGTCCTAAAAATTTGAGCAATGGGAAACTGGAACTCAAGGGGAAAACGGACTCGGAGTATATTGCGGTGAACAACCAGACTCTAGCAAATGTGTTGAGGCAGCTTGCCTCTGTGGTCGTTCATGCTGGCGACATATTTTCTGAGGTTGCCTCCATTACTGAGCAAGTGGGCAAGAGGGTTCGTTCCGTCAAACTTCGATTGGATGAGCTGGAGGCGAAGGCTGACCTGTTTGATCCCAGACTTGTACCTGTCCGTAAGTTCAACAAAATTTATATTGAATGCTTCATCTTCAGCTATGCCATCATAATAAGCCAATATAATACACAAAATAATAATATACCTAATCTTCATCGTACCATATCAACACAGAGCATCACTTGACTACCTATACAACATATTTTCCTCATGGCATCATCATCTTGTATGTATCATCTTTCGTTCTTTCTTTCTTTTTCTAAGAAAAAAAATCCCATACTTTTTTTCTTTCCTTTAAAATATTTTTTTTTAAATTGAAGAACAGTCGTGCAGCTTAATTTTCAGAATGCGTTTTTTTTGCACGCCAACATTCACGCATATTTCGTCGTCGCCAACAAATAAACAAAACACAAGAAGATGTTAGGTACATCAATGTTGGCAACATGCATAATATACATACACATACAAATATTCTCAATTCTCAACAAAGCAGTTATGAAATAAATGAAGCAGATAATAATAATAAAAGAGCAACACGCTTTTACAAGCAAGAGTCCCAAAAGAATGCCCATGTCTTTTCGTAACAATAATAATATTGAATATTCATTATTCATATAGCCAGGTAATTTGGTATAGAAAAAAAATCATCATCTCTTCATTTTTATTTTTAAAAAAGTGAAT
>JAHZNC010002204.1:0-12075 GCA_027744095.1 Zhuqinia jingwanae | reverse complement strand
TTATAATTGAAGGGCACATATATATTCTACCAGATATTTAATATCAACGTCAATCGCAACATGAAAAAATGTATGAGAAAGTAGATATGATAGAGAAATAGACACAAATGCATTTATCATCACAACACTTGAGCGAGAAGAGGTACTATTTTTTTTAAGGAAACACACGTCAACTTTTTTTATTCTTGTGCAACGCAATCATTATTAACACATACCATACTATAGGACGTCTTCATTACATTGCCAGCTAAGCTAGAAGGTATTTATTTCTGAATAAAAATCTCCCTTTTTTGTTTTTTTTAAGGAAAAAATAATACCAAAAAAATACGCTGTGTATTTACAATTTTGTTTATGTGAGAGCTTGACTGATGCAATGACTGAACAAAAGGATTTTTACCCAATTTTAAAAATATTTTATATATGAGCAAGAGAGGATGAGCTTTTGTCCTGAAAACCTATAATCCTTGTTATATTATGTTGGTACGTTGTACCTGATTACAAGGAATAAAGTGATGAGTGGTGTGGGGGAGTGGAAAGGATGAGCAAAGGAGAAGAGAGATAGATACAGAGAGAGAGAGAGAGGGTGAGAGAGATGATTAAGACGTTTTTTGGTCGTAGTTCCTTTTTTTCTCAAGAATCTGGAAAAGGTGTTCTTTTTTTGTCTCAGCCCTCCCCATTCACCTGAGGAACAATACTAAAATATCTAACAAGTGTGAGTGGATAGCTGCTGCTGCTGACAATGAAAAGGAATTTTGGTGTAAAAAAATACATACCCCGCTGCTTCTAAATCTAAACTATATACCTACATATATGATTATAAAAATGGTATCCCTTATGCAAATATATATATATTATGTGTTATATGCGTGTAAATAAATTCCTAAAAAAACCCATTGGAGAGGATGTATATATGTAGGTACGTAATAATAGTATATGATGATGATGATATAATGTAACAGTACACAAACCAATACTGCTTACAGGCTTTATAAAAAAAAATTTAACAGACACTCATACACACACAACAGAAATAATAATCCTTTTGACTTGTTCAACTCTTCATCACTCCATTCTCTATATTATCTTGTTGACCATCCTACTTTGTGTAAATCCTCATCATCATGATCATGATCACGACGACGTGAACAGATATATGTATTTTTTTGTTAAAAATTACAGAAAAATATCTGACATGCTTACTTTTTTAAATATTTTATACGCTCACAGCTCAACTAGACTATCAGCATCTTCCTTTTTTACAGATTGCAACACAGAAGAAGAAGAGGGAAAAATCTGAGTGAGAGACGCTGCTGTCGGGAACGCACTTTTTTTATTAAGAAGAAGGACGAGGGATGATGAACCCCTTGCGTTTTTCTTGTGTGCACATTTATCTATCTATCCTTCAAGCTTGATACTTTTTTCAGCGATCACAGTTTTGATAATACGTAAAATTCTGGGTTTTATGCATTAAATCATACAATAATTTTTTTTGTTAAAAAATACAGAAAAATTTCTGACATGCTTACTTTTTTAAATATTTTATACGCTCACAGCTCAACTAGACTATCAGCATCTTCCTTTTTTACAGATTGCAACACAGAAGAAGAAGAAGAAGAAGAGGGAAAAACCTGAGTGAGAGACGCTGCTGTCGGGAACGCACTTTTTTTATTAAGAAGAAGGACGAGGGATGATGAGCCCCTTGCGTTTTTCTTGTGTGTACATTTATCTATCTATCCTTCAAGCTTGATACTTTTTTCAGCGATCACAGTTTTGATAATACGTAAAATTCTGGGTTTTATGCATTAAATCATACAATAATATCAGTATTAAGGTTGCACCTAAATACCCCCACTATCATCATCGCACCAGAAAATATAATTTTTTTTAATACCTCTGTGTGCTCACTAAAAGAATGTGTAGGTAAATAGAAAAAGGTGGTAGTGGTGATGAGTGGAAAAAATGTTAGCAAAATGGCTGCTGAGAATTTTTCTTGCCAACTTCTCTCCGCTCTTTATGTATATTTTATATTTATTTATACCAGCACAAAAGCTAGCTGTTTTACTCGGATATTTAAGACACATAACGACGAAATAGTTGAGTGAGTAGGAGGAGGTGTGTGTATTGTCATTATGCGTTACCTTTATAAAAAAAATGTTTGTAAGTCTGTACACATATGCATGGATAGTAGATGAAGTAAAAAGAAACTTTCCACAGTTGCACATTTTTCAACATTGTTGTTTTTGTTGTACTATAGTTTCGTCTTGCACTGGTGGTGGTGGTGGTGACTGGTGAATGTGCATGAGACTGACTCGCGTCACTTTTACGTCTTCATAATGGACACCCCAATATAATGCCTGCTTGCTCATAGATATGTATCTTTTCAGTGTTTTTTGGCCATGTTACTCTTTTTACATGAAACATCAAACCAATTCATCTACATAACTACGCCATTAATGCAGAAAATGTATAAGTGTACAATAATAAAATGTATGCCTTGCTTGCTGTTAAGTGTTCCTTTTGTTTAACATGTTCACTTAAGTATCAAGTAGGTAGTTAGTTATATATGCTAACTAAAAGAAAAAGTTGAAAAGAAAAAACTTCTCTCTCTCTCTCTCCAACTCTCCCTTGGCCTGTCTTGTTATTTCATTTCACGAAAGAAACAATGGAGTCGGGTTTTCTGCACTTTATTTATTTTTCTCTCTCTCTCTCTCTTAAAGAACATACAAACCTGTTGAAACGGATGGGTGATATGAATAGAAAAAGGGAGTAAGAATTCACGTTTTCTGCTTATTACATAATAATATATGTGTGTCTTTCTAATAATAATAAAGCATCAACTAATTAGGAATAGCAATGCTTATTATGAGTAAAACCTCCAACGGCGCTGCATATATATGCAACAATAATGGCGTGGCAGTTTATAGTTGTTTTTGTGGTAATAATAAAATAAATATATTCTATACTGCTTATGGACACAGGCATGTTTAAATTTTTATGAGGGCAGCAGCAGTGCTGAATTTTTAAAATGCCATTCAACACTGGACATGCTTACATTACAATAGACGCTATTCTTTAAATAAGCAGTGTGAATTGGATGACGATGATGATGTGTGTGGCATCCACGTAATTGGACGAAAAAATGAAGGTGTATGATGTTGAAAAGCTACACATAATATTGCTAATAAGCTATATATATAAATACAATAACAATACAATATGCGCATACAAGAACGATATTGTGATGATGAGGCGTGCTCCTCAGTAATAATGTTTTAGTATACAAGACAGACACATTGAATGAAAAGGAAGAGGAAAAAAAACTTACATTATTGTCCAAGCGTCATTCTCATCTCTCTTCTTGATGTTTTTTTTTCTTCTGGTATAATGTACCTCAGGGAATTCTCGATTTTCTTCTCTGGAGATTCCGGTACATGACAAGCTGGGAGTTGTCCATGAATGAATGAGCGAGCAAGAGGCCCACACGTCAAAAAAGCTACATAGAGATAAAAGCAGCAGCATAGTAGGAACGTCCATTGTTTACACGGTTTACACACCACAAGGCAAGAAATCTGAATGTCTCCATTAGAATATATAGATAGATATATAGGCATGTTCCGCTGATCGTAAAGATTTCTCCTATTCTTCATTATTATCATAATAATAATTGCATTCGCTTGGAGAGTTTCGTGTTGGGAACATTGTTTTTCTTTGTATTAACTGCGCGTACTACTCAAGTCACTCAAGTCGTTCAGAATGTTATCCTCTGGTGAATAAGATGAAATGTTATTCCTCCTCGATCACATTTTTATTTTCACTGTATATTTTTTTTTTGTTTCATCTTCTCGCTATGTTTGTACACAGCTTGTGGTGATCACTTGTATATTATAGTTCATTTCTCCAAATGACACAATATTGCCACCCTTCTTATCCTTAATGAGATTTAAATGATATACACACACTTAAATCTCTTTGGAGAGATTTTTTTTCTCGCACACACATAACAAGTACAGCCGCATCGTAATAATCGTATAAATAATTTGTTTCTTTTTCTTCTTTTTCTTTTTTTCCAAGTGCAAGTCCAAGTACAGGCATTAAGAAAGATGGATTTTTTTGAATATTTGCACGCATGCATAATTCAATTTGTACATGCTACACCCGTAAAAAGTCACATAGACAGTGGGGGAGTTCAAATGGATTCTTCTTGCCACGCTTACTGGACGAAATAGGATGATTCGTTCTTCCGTGTCTTTTTCAGATGGAGTATGTAGTTTCTTTGTAGTTGGTATTCAGTTTTTTATAGACATTTTCTCATAGAAAAGTCAAGCAGAGTATTTATGTGCGTGTGTGAGTGTGTGTAAGAGAGAGCGCGAATGATGATGGATTAGGTAGGTTGGTGGTTGGTCGTAGTAAAACTTTGTACTTATATGTATATATAGTCATTGCACATAATTTTTTGTGTATTTGTTTATCCCTGTGACGAGATTAGTATTGAAAGAAAAAAGAACAACAACCCGCGAATGAGCAATAGTAATAAAAAAAATTAAAATAACTGCGGCCATTATAATTATTATTTTGTATGTACGTATGTCGTCTTCAGCCTTTTTTATGAGTTGGCTATTGAATATAGTTATTACACAGTAACGTAGAGAAAAAAATGGCAAATTTATTTATATTCTTAATTAAAATTAAACCCAAACGAAAAGGTGAACTTTTATAGTGTTATAACATGAGCAATAATAATAATATGGATGACTTTATGCGCGATGCACTTTTGTGGTCACTATATTGCGTGACTTTTGGTCATAAAACATAAAACTTTTCCCCTTGTCTCCTAATCTGATGGAAGAGAACAAGAAATATGTAAACAAACAAACAAACACATACATGCACATTATAAAATTCATGCATAATATTTCTTGAAGATGAATTATGAGACATCTAGTTCAAGAAATGAAAGTCAGAAAAAAAATATTACTTATGCATTTGCATTTTTTTTAAATAAAAATTGGATGCCAAAAAGGATTCAGAGTTTTTTTTTTAATCTGCAATTCAATTAAAAAATAGTTTTGTTGTTGTTTGTTTATAAAAATGGATAATGCCAAAGAAAATAACGTAAATCGGTCAACTTTCAAGCTATTATTATTTTTTGTTTGGATTTGATGATAATACGTTTCTTGTTTGTTGAGTGATTAGCTATCAGCCAGCTTTTCATTCAGTGTGTATAAATCTCAACTCTCGATCCTTTCCAAAAAAAATCTTTTGAGGAAAGGTAAGCATAATGTTTAATGCTTTTTTCGTCCATCACAAAGTTGACAATCAAACTGTGAGCCAACTGCCATTAATTTTACTCTTGTAACTTGTCGTACAGTAAATTGAATGTCAATGTCAATGTCACAAAACACAAACTAGGCATTATTTAATGGCTTCTTCTGGCTTTTCTACTTGTGGCTATGCACCTAAACACGTATGAATAACCACACAATATGCAATACGTGTTACAATACCTATAAGTATATCTCATTTTAAACGGAATTGATGAACGTAGGCTGCTCATAGAGATCATCATGTGAATGTACAAATGCACACACATTGGATAAAACATTTTCAAGTTTGAACGCCATTCAGGTAATTTTTCAAGAAAGTTGGAATGCCACATTCTAGGAGGTATGATTCTGGTCGTACACGAAATGAAAGATATTCAATAAACTTCATAGCAAATGAAGTATAAGAGCGTTAATGCTATTGTAGCTTTAAAGATAAATGAATTCATAAAATTATTTACTAATAATATATCTTAAATTATTATTGGTTCTAAAATATAAGCCCCATTTGTGGAAAATATTCCAGCCAAAAAATCNTACTAATAATATATCTTAAATTATTATTGGTTCTAAAATATAAGCCCCATTTGTGGAAAATATTCCAGCCAAAAAATCGATAAAACCTCTCAGAAGAAACGGAAGAAATGTGCGTGTAAAAAATCACTCTTCATTTTACTCGCACAACCAACAAAAACCCAAACCAATAACTCTGCTTCTTTTTTTAAACACAAACACAAAAGGAAACCCTTTCGTTACCTAAAAATGAAGTGTACTTTTTTTAAATGATTAAATGGATTGTCTTCTCTAGGTAATAACACTCTCAAGCCATCATGACATAAGGATTATACCAAAAAAAACAGCTTCTTGTTGGGATACCCGAACAGATTTTAAAAAAATCAGTCAGTGTGTAGTGTGCGTGCAGTGTGCTACCTTTTTAAAAAGAGAAACCAATATCATGGATTATGTATAATACCCAGATTACAAAAATCCTACCATATTTTTTTTTGCCACCACCACTACTATTGCTTCTGCTGGCACTACTCCTTCTTACAAACCACTTACTTAAGGAATCTTGAAGGAATTCCTTTCTTTCTATTAGATGACATCAGAAATGCAGTGACATTAAAACTTGTCTACTTATAATATTTGTAAATGAGAATATGTCTTGTCCTGTGTGTGTGTGCAGCCAGGCAAGCAGATGAGAGACGAGCCATTATAACAACATGAGAAAGTGAGTAGCTTCTCTGCATATGAATGAGTCACATTTTACATAAATCGGATCTTTATAACAACCGATCCAACAAAAAATGACAAACTCGTCATGAATCTCACCACCACCACCGCATCACCTTTTCTTCTTATTATTATGCATCTTATCTACAGGTTTCCTCCTGTGTCTGTGTATGCATACTCGGATGACGACGACGATGATGATGATGTAAATCTTATAGCTGCTATTCATTTTGTGGCGGTGATTAATCCTTTTCAGAGAACTTTTTGTGTAGTAGCCATTTCAATTATGCTCAGATGTACTTTTCTATTCTCAAATTCTATTGTTAAGGTGGAAAACCTTGTCATCTGTACATCTTGGCAAAATCAGCATTCACAAAAAGAGCTCAATTAAATACACCCAGATAAGCCATTATATTATCATCTACTACTATATATCGATTACAAACAATAATACTAAGGTAGATAATATGTATAGTATATGTTGTCGTTGCGCGTAAAAAAAGTACAAATGTACAAACATCTTCATAAGATGACTAGTGTGTTTTTTTGAAATGTAAAAGCAACGACAAGATTTTGGCTGTTTGGATCGTCCGACATTAAACACGTCCACTTTTAATCATTCCCATGTTTCGGCAATTACATCTCCTGTCGTGAAATACATGACTTTCCAGCTTGTAAGAAGTCATTTAAGGGTAAAAGGATATTACGTGCCTCTCAGCAAAAAAAACCCGAGAGACAAGGAGACAACTTAATCTATTATTGCAACTTTTCCCGTCATCCTCCACTAAACTAGCAGCAACAGCAGCATTTTATCCCAACAAGGTTTACTTAAAACTCAAATATATTTATTATAATATTATATTATTTTATCATCCCGGCCATGTGTGCGCATAAATAAATTACTGTAAAATATCAAGTTTGAGCAATGAAATATATTACTCTCTCGCCAAACGGAATTCGTTATCTTTCTATTGCATGCAGTGTAGCAGTAGTATATAGATTATCATTAAAGAAACTCTGAATAAGATAAAGAGAAGCTACGGTCATTTTAAATAAACATGTCCGCGTGACAATGACTTTCCTGTCCACTTCACATCGGAAAGGATAAATTATGCGACAGACAGAGGCGTATGATGTAATTGCTATAACCTTACTTGAAAGGAAATTGCCATCTATGTAGGTAAATAATGTATAGGTATACCGTTTTCTCCTTGGAATTTCTTTTGTGTGAGTGGAGGAAACGATGAAAAATGGATGTTTCTCAGGAAAAGAGAAATAAACAAATAAGAGACTCGATATGATAAGCTAATTTAATGATGAAGTTTTATGTAATAAAAGATTTATAGGCTTTTTGTGCAGTTTATTTTGTTCAAGAAGCTATAATGATGTTATGTTGGGGGAAAATGAGACAATTTTTTTCCTAAAACGTACAATATAACTGCGTTTTATTGGACAGTATATTTTTGCAAGAATAAAAATTAGCGGCCATCTTACATTCCTTTCCCCATTTTCTTCTGCACAGAAAACGTTTTCAAATAAGTGCAAAATTTTTGAATAGAAAAACAATACAAATGTTATACGGTCTACTGAACTTTAACCATTAATTTCAGTGTTAGCCGTGAGTAGACGGCTCACTTCATTTCAAAGATATTACGTCTGCTTCCTGTGACAGAAGCAGAGGAAAAAAAGATGATAAGACAAAAGCCACACAATAAAGATTTTTCCGTTTTTTTGCTTGTGTTTTTTGTACCGTCTCGTCGACAGATACTTTGCCGTTTGCCACAACACAAAAAAAACGAAATGCAATCCGTTTAAAAAAAAGTGATAACGAATGAGAACAATAAATGTAAACAAGTTACCAAGCGGAATAGTTATAAGTGCGAGAGGTACAATTTTTATGACACATAATAATATCAAGTCTCCCGCCGACCACTGCTATTCACGCTGAATTCCTTTATCCTTTCATTTGTCATAAATGCATGATTAGCCCAAAAAAATAAGTTTGACAGCTTGAAATCTTGAAGGAAAAAATGTTGAAGCTGCCAAATTCACATTTTGGCAAATTCCTGAATTGTACTTCATTCTCAAAACTTTGCAAGCTAATGAATTTTACATTATACTACATTGATCACATATACATTGTTCATCTCTCGCCCGTTATATTTTAATTCTATTTCAAATAATTTACGGCGTTGTAGTATGTATCATTCAGTAACATTAAAAAAATAATGTGTTTAGCTAAGTACACAGTACACATCAAGAAGTAACAACAATACTATAATATGTGTTTAAATTATAATCTCAAAAAAATAAGTTTGACAGCTTGAAATCTTGAAGGAAAAAATGTTGAAGCTGCCAAATTCACATTTTGGCAAATTCCTGAATGGTACTTCTTTCTCAAGACTTATGAATTACACTTAATGAATTTTACACTCCACTACATGGATCACACATACCTTCATTATCTCCAAACTGAGAGATCGTTTTTCTATCTTAAATAATTTTGTTACGGCGTTGTAGTATGTATCATTCAGTAACATTAAAAAAATAATGTGTTTAGCTAAGTACACAGTACACATCAAGAAGTAACAACAATACTATAATATGTGTTTAAATTATAATCAATTTCTTTTGTGTTGAGTTGAGTATGCTTTTCCACAAAAAAAACATTATCTTATCTTCCGACAAACAAAACGGCGTAATAACTCTTATTCCCTTCATCGCATATCGCTATCATATCAATATATGTACATATAATAAACCTTTCGTAATTAGCTCTCATAAATGATCTTATTATAATTGCACGCAATACTTACTACATTACATACCTGTTCCATAATATCTCGAAGCTGCATGACAGCCACCCCGACCAGTCTGTCTTCACGAGCAAAGCAGTAATCTTTGACACAAATGTGAAGCTCGTAACAGTCCAGATGCTCCTCGTTCCCAACAATGCTGTAAT
Organism: Zhuqinia jingwanae; assembly: GCA_027744095.1. Taxonomy (NCBI): domain Eukaryota; kingdom Metazoa; phylum Arthropoda; class Collembola; order Entomobryomorpha; family Paronellidae; genus Zhuqinia; species Zhuqinia jingwanae. Next base: position 2,559 of record JAHZNC010002204.1, on the reverse strand, counting down.
AAAAAATCATCATCATCATCATCAAATTAACTTTAAACTTTTACTCTATAGTCTACATGACGCGTTATGATGATAGACGTTCCATAGTCGAATTTTTTTATCGACATTAGCAAGGCAATTTATCGACTATTTTATTTTCTGTTGTTGCTGCTGATGAATAACTTTTTTTCTCAAGCTTTCATCAAAAAGAATTCTGAATAAAAAGGCAATCAACTGCAATTTATTTTTTTCTGAATTTTGAACAGATAAAAAGGGGGAAATTTATTTTAAAATTCCATGCAATTTCCATGTATGTATATGCAAAGTGGAAGACACGTTGGAATAACCGACATGACAAGAAATCATGCGGCAACATTCATAAAATGATGATAATGAGAAGATATAAAGGTATTCATCAAACACATCACAAAAAGTTGGTTGATTCATATTATTGGTTAATTTTTTTTCAAACAATAGAGAATTTGAATAACAAACTTGGTGTAATGATCACAAACAAGAAATATTAAGTGTTATGCGAAGCGAATATAGAATTCCAAAACGTCACTTATGTAGTCATCAGATCGATCGAATCAAAAAATGAATCGTGTGCATATAAAAAGGTAACTGGTATGGAAAACAAAGATAATAGCTTTTATGTAGTGGAATCCGGGATAGAGAGAGAGAGAGAGAGAGGATGTTCGATTAAGCGCAACAAGCAAGAGTGAAAAGGGAGTGACTAAATAATATCATGAAAATGAAGACATCAAGCAAAGCCAGGTTGGACCATCATCCATCAACATCACTTTTCCTTGTAATTAAATTAATTGATTGATCATGCAATAGCAATCATTTTATTCTTGTGGTAGTAAAAGAAAACTGTGCTTGAACATACAAAAAACATACTACTTACTGTAAACAGGCTTAAGCTCATTGGTGGATTGTAAGAATAATAAATGGTCCCCACACAAAGTTATAGTGATGTGATCATGATAATAGTGATAATAATAATAATAATACTTGGGGTAATATATTTAAAATTGGCTATTGAGAATTTCTACTATACAGCGCACATCTAAATACAATACAAGAAGAGTATGCTGCTGTGATTTATTTGGAGATAAATTGGCTATTACAATTACAGTTGTTATTGTTGTTGTTGATTATCTTTAACTCTCCTAAATTGCTATTTCTGGAGAAAATATTCGCATATTTCATTGATGTTATGAACTATACTATGTCTTCATTGTTTTTTTTATTATCGTGATTATTATTTATAAGAAACTGAAATACATAAATAAAAAATAATGTTTTGCGCATACGGTTTTACGGTTTTATTATTATACTTCATCTTTTGACAATTACCAGTTCAGTCAATGTACTGTCATAAAACATTTATCCCTATCATCACGCAATCCAAAAATGGAAAGAAAAATAAGATGAAAATATGTACATATATTTGTATACATATTGTATACTGGTTGGTGAAAATGCTTTTTTGATCTGACGTAAAATGTAACATAAGAAAATAATAATAAATAATAATAGGAAAGTTATATACTAATGTTTGCGCAAGCATGCAATAATACACATACCACAACATAACTGCCCAAATAAAAAAAAGTTTTTATAACAAGGAGCCAAAAAGAATTCGCATAAAAACTGATTTGCAATAAAAATATTACACAGTGCATATATGGTATATAAATGGATATACATACCTATTATTATATAAAAAATAATAACAACTTATAAAACTGCACACGACTCACGTATTAAAAAAAGGGGGAAAATATGGGAATTATTGTATTTGCAAATTTGCACTTTTTTATATATTCTGTATTAAAGATAATCTTTTAAGGAATAAATAATAAAAATTTTATGTGGTGAAATCGGGACTAGAGGCGTTTTTTTAAAGAAAGAAAAAAAAACTAAATAATTGGACTGACGATGATGGAACTGAATCACGACAAGTTAAAAAGCAGTATAAGGAATCACAGTAGTATATAATGTGTATATCCCCTTCTTTCTGGAGCATTATGCTCTGCTTCTTTTTTTTCTTCGTGACGAAGTGTTTGGTGTTGGTCGGTGGTGGATATGTTAGAAAGTTTGAAAACAAGATGAGATGAATGCTGCTTGCATGTCTAGAGGTAATGTCATGAAAATGAAATGCGTTTTAATAATAAGACATCATCATCACAACACAAGTATTGTTGCATTTTTTTTAGTGGTGGTGGTTGGTAAGTAAATATTTTGAATTTAGGAGGATGGAACATATAAAAAAATCCAACCACGAAAAATCCAAGGTGCTAATTGACTTTTTCGTGTTTTTTTCTTCTTCATTTCATTTTCATTTCAATTACCGAATACCTTATATGATTGAGAGGGAAAAAATAAGGAAAAAAAGAATTTGGAGCATACGGAATACGGACAAACCTTTCTCATTTATCACAAAAAAGAGGAATTCACAAACAAGACAAAAAAATCTTTAAAAAAAATACCTAAATTAAATGAAAACTAAAAATGTCCATTTTTGTCTTCCTTGTAAATATTTTTTTCTCATTTCACAGCAGCAACAGCAGT
>JAHZNC010002203.1:0-28195 GCA_027744095.1 Zhuqinia jingwanae | reverse complement strand
TGCTATGCAGGTACCAGTTGTGGAATTCTCTGCAAGAGGTGCATTTGAAAAACACTGTGAAACACATGCCTGGCGGATTGGATACTGAAGTATGATGACATTTGGATTGTTTACTGACTTTAATTTTCATTGTTTGTCATTGCTAATGCATGTAAATTTATTTCTTAGATAAGTGAAGGCGGTAGTAATTTTTCTTCTGGTCAGAAACAATTGCTTTGTCTTGCGCGTTGCATTTTGAAGAAAAATAAAATTTTGGTTTTGGATGAGGCAACAGCCAGTATTGATCCTGAGTAAGATTTCGAAAACACGTGAAAACAATTGCAAATAAAAATGTATACCTACGTGTTATTTGAATCCGCAGAACTGATAAACTGATTCAAAAAACTATCACAAAGAATTTTGGTGAATGCACAGTTTTAACGATTGCTCATCGTCTTCACACCGTCATGGATAGTGACCGCATCATTGTATTGAATGCAGGACAGATTATGGTAAGGTATTTAATAATATAAATAATAATACATAAATAATTCTATTTTTTCTGAAAATGATTCCAATTACAGGAGTTTGATGAACCACAACTTCTACTAACCAACCGACAAAGCATGCTGTACAATTTGGTACAGCAAACTGGCAAATCTGAGGCTTCCAACTTGGCACAGATTGCAAAAATTGTATGTCCGGTGACACCTTCTCATCATTAAACATTATTAATTCATATTTCATATTTATAGTTTGTTCTTTCAATTATTTGGGACAGGCTGCAATACGAAGGCGTCAATTGGGACTTCAAGCAAGTTTATCAAACGATTCCACAAATTATCCGCATTCCAATAATTCTTCTTATATCACATTAAATAAGTGAAGAACATCCCTGGTGTCGTTAATATCGCTTCATTTCCCATGGTTTTAAAATTTAATAATTAACAAAAAATTCATTAATTAAATGCTTCATGTTACCCCACTTTTATCAAATCTGTCCGTACAATGAAAAAGATTGAAAGAATGAACAAAGAAAGAAATAAAGCTGGATGTAACATTTTTTTGCCCAATGCACTAATGTGTACAAATATATTTTCCCATACTCGCATATCTATCTACTTGTTTTCTACGGACTTTGAATGTATTATTAAAATCCATAGGTAAAGAATCTTCCAACTTATTCCTTGAAATAAATTAGAGTGCCTGAAACTGAAAAAAAGACAGAGTTTTTGTAGATATATGCCAGCAAAGTGCATGAAAGTCAGTATGACTGAGTCATAAGCCCATTTTTTACTTGTAGGAGCACGCGCATATGTATATTAATCATGCAAACTTTACAATCCAAATAGTAAACGTGGTATTTTAAATTTTTTATTAAATATTAGAAAACTTTTAAATATACACCAATTAGTGTGCGTCCATTTAAATGTTTTGAAGAAAACAGGTAATATGCAAACAAGCTATTTAATATTCATATGTACTAGATATACGACACATTAAAACAGCAATATTACAACCAAATTTCAACATAAATAATAAATAGCAGCTCAGCTTTTAAAACATATTATACAATTCCTAATAAACGGTTTTCAACAACTAAATGAAACTTTATGTATATTATATTGTATTACAGTTACATAATAATAATTTCAAAACAAAATATTGAGCCTATTATTGCGGTTATATAGCGTAGCCGTTTAAATCGTTAGTCTTTATTCGGTACTGTTATAAATGTATATATTGATTTCTAATCTGTTTTCCGAATCCCACAAGTTTACAAAATAAAATGTTAAATGTTGACTGACTCGTTGAGTACTTCTATTGCTTTACTTTTATCAGCTTTGAAATAAATATAATGGAAATTGCCAACGAAAAATGAAAATTCCAAATATCGAATAGTGTGTGAATGGACAAGTTATCGCAAAATCTATTTTGTTTAAATTGTGGTAGGATTCGGAACATTTACAGCGTTAGACAAAGCTGTTGATACAACTTTGAGGGGAGCGGGCATTACATGAAGAAGAATGATCAGGCTTTAACAAATCCGATTCCCACAGAGATTCTACGTCAGATTGAGGCTTTCCTCCCGGAGGCGACGGATGTACACGGTTTACAAATTCCGTTGGAATTCCTGCTTTCGCCAGATCTTCGCGAGAGGATTTTCTAATAGTTTCGTTAGAGCTTAATAAGGCCTCCCAGCAAATGTCCTTCAGCTTTGGTATCTTCAGCCAAATTTTGAACACTTTATTAGTTCTTTGGCTTCGTTCAATGCTAGTAACGCCACCGAAAAGGTACATGCACCCTGCAGGTGTTAGACAAGCAGTGTGGAATGACAGTGGCAACGGCATACGTATTGGCATGTAGTACCACTGCTTTGTAGGTATATGAAACCTCCAGACGTCATCGAAAACTTTGGTGCCTGAACATCCGCCACAAATATACACATCATCGCCAAGTTGAACAGAAGTGTGACATTTTCGACGACTAGGAAATCCGGGCACTTCTTGCTCCCCGGCGGCTGAGCCACGGCCTACATCACTACGTTTGGTCTTTAGCATTGTCCATTTACGTGTTTCAATATTGTACGTGGGCACAACTTTTAAACTAAATGCAGTTAGTGAAGTTCCTCCCCCAAAAACATAAATATTTTTACCATCGAATGCCACTTCATGACGGTAGCGAGCCTGAGGCTCTGATGGCTGATCTCCTTTACACGCATAAACTAACTCCCACCCTTTAGTAATTAAATTTAGCTTGTGGATATCCATCGTGAACTCAAATCCTGTCGTGCCTCCAATCACATACAGGTGTCGGTTTGGCTCATCGAGCATAAGTGCCTGGCCATATTGGGGATCTGGGGGATCTCCAGTTGTACCAATTTCTTCCCATTGTAAACTTCTCAAATCGCACCGTGTAAGCTTATTCGATGTTGATTCCCCAAATGACACTCCAGTCCCTCCAAATATGTGCAAATAGTTTCCATAAAGAGCTGCACAATGTGATGCCAATTCTTGAGGAGCAGTTCCAGTAGTGGGCAACAGTTTCCATCGACTTTCTGCAAAATTAAAGCACCAGAGCTCTTCGAACAGCCGATGCTCATTGTCTTGTATATCAGTTTTTAGATATCCTCCAAAGGAAAATAAATTGGCATCATCACAAACAGACCTATGACCACTACGAGGCTCTGGACCACGTAGCGAGCAATAATGACTACTTTTCGGCTCTGTATCCACTTCTGAAAATAACAATGGTTTAAACAAAAAGTCGTCCTTCTTCACCTCACTTTCCATTTCTGGCTTTCGTCTTCGTTTAGTTTTAGTTTTCTTGGTCTTAACTGATGGCCGTAGTCGCTTCTACATTATGGATCATTAAAACGTTGAATAGTTACAATTTTGCATTACGTTGAAAGCAGGATTTCTGATAATGTCAATGGCAACCTTGAAATTTTCTCACCATGAACTTTGCAGTTTGAAAAAGCCGTTTTTATCGGTCCCACTCGATTCCCGTTGAGTCAGTCGACTCAAATTGTGTGGCTAAACAGAGGCAAGTAGTAGAAGAAGTAGTTAAGTCAATTTAGACGCCTCCTTTCGTTTGTAAGTTAACATCAGTCAATCCTTCGTCATTCACAAATCTAAAATGTTGGTTAAATTTAATTTAAATTTACAAAGTTACTTCCTACACATTCACATTTCAATATAATGTTTTACAGACAGAAACAATTAAACTTACCATTGCCAATTAACCATGAATACAATGTAGAGTGTACACCTTAGATAAGCTTCACGTGTATGGCCCTATAGATAACAGTTATTTAGATACCCACAAATTGTAAAATCTTCACGTGTAAAATTGTTTAATCCTTGACGATAACTATAACTGAACGCAATATGTTATGTTTTGATTACTATAAGAAACAACCCGCGAATGTAACTACACATGATTTGCTCAATGATTTCTCTAGCTACAATGGTTCTGTTGTTTGTATATGCACTGCACATTGTGCAACTTTTCCTTTGTTCATTTTCTCGGAACGATCGGATCGGAATTCGGAATGCGAATAATGCATTGAATAAAATTGCAAAAAGGTTCAAATGAATTTAGTATTTAGGTGATTAATTTAATACATGCAACATACTTTTGGCTTCAAAAAAGTAATTTTAAAGTTTGTGACTTGCACTTGTGATTGATTATGATAATATTTTAAAACTGCAGTCAATACAAATTGTGAAATTGAATGGAGGAACCCCCAATTCAATTAACCATCTCAATCTTTGGGAAATATTTTTTTTATTAAAATAATTTTTATAATTTTATTAAACTGATGATTTTAATATTTACAAAGTGAATTGAAGTCTTAAATAAAATCTGTCAGTTATAAAGAGTAGCTGTAGCTTTACTTGCATTACAAAAAACTGTCTTTGTCCGTGTACAGTACATTACATAAATTCGTAATTCGGAACAGTTTCACGTTCACAGTGCGTTGATCCACGAACCCCAACCCATAACTTTATAGGCCAAATGTCAAATTTAAAAATAAAAAAATCAACAGCTACATATCGATATACTCTTGGGTATTTTATTATTATCCCAAAATACGGATTCCCGATTTCATCAGTCACACACAACATCATCAGGGATAAACGTGTCGTATAACATCATACGACATCATACGGAGTAATATCCTCATTTCATTACTTATATATAATTTGATTTTGTATTTATAAGTCAGCAGTCAAAGCTAGTAGCTGTAGCTTTACTTGCATTACAAAAAACTGTCTTTGTCCGTGTACAGTACATTACATAAATTCGTAATTCGGAACAGTTTCACGTTCACAGTGCGCTGATCCACGAACCCCAACCCATAACTTTCTAGGCCAAATGTAAAATTTAAAAGACAAGAAATCAACAGCTACATATCGATATACTCTTGGGTATTTTATTATTATCCCAAATACGGATTCCCGATATCATCAGTCACACACAACATCATCAGGGATAAACGTGTCGTATAACATCATACGACATCATACGACATCATACGGAGTAATATCCTCATTTCATTACTTATATATAATTTGATTTTGTATTTATAAGTCAGCAGTCAAAGCAGCAAAGGGTTAACAGTTGTCATTTTTGCATGCTGCTGCTTCATTATATCGTTTTAACTTTAACTGTTTGTTTATATAAGAAATCCCATAAGCATAATATGACAGTGGTTGACATTTTATTCTGGATATCGCATTAAACATTAAACAATTGCATGCTTTTTTATCACTTACATCGTGAAATACACGTCTTTAATAATTGATAATATTCAAATGTTAACGTAAATTATGGGGAGGCATGACTACTTGCAAGTTCAATTAATTTTACATCTCACAACAACATAGTGTAAAAAAATAAAAGACTCAATTTTTCTAGTGCAAAGGAGATGATATAGAGTAGAAATGTCATTTTGCCAAAAACATTCACAAAAACGGCATGCATACGTTGTACGTGCATACCTGTATCTCACAACAACATAGTGTAAAAAAATAAAAGACTCAATTTTTCTAGTGCAAAGGAGATGATATAGAGTAGAAATGTCATTTTGCCAAAAACATTCACAAAAACGGCATGCATACGTTGTAAATACGTGCATACCTGTATCGCTGCAATATGTGTACCATGCACAAAATATTGGTTTTCATTTTAAATGTAGTGCAATAAGTGTAAATGCAGCCTTCATTATTATGCTGGCAAAGCCTATCAATATATTATCATTGTTGCTTATCTTGTGTATATCGTAAATTTCGTTATATGATTGTTATTAAATTGAGCANGCTGGCAAAGCCTATCAATATATTATCATTGTTGCTTATCTTGTGTATATCGTAAATTTCGTTATATGATTGTTATTAAATTGAGCACAATCGTTGTCGTTACTGTCAGACCACATCACTGAATCTTAACACGGAAATTATTTATGCTTTATGCATCCTTTCACTTGATTTGTAATTTGAAATTTGTCATAAAAAAATTAACGCATATGCAGCATTGTGTTTAGTTTAATATAAAAAAAGATGGTCGCAGAGACCCACTATAGTTGTCTAGTGACGAATTCTACTAATTCAAAACCAATATATGTTTTTTAAAATAATATTATGTAAAAGCTTTGTACGTAATCATTATAATAATATAGAACATCAAAATCAAGTATGTTTGAAAGGTTTATGAATTATTCGATTAGCTCAACAGGTAGAGCCTGTTACTCTTCTAAAATTCTGTGCGTGTTGTCTGTAAATGTGTAAATAATTTTACCTCACAAATCATAATGTAAAAGCATGAAACGCTGAATATTACGTGGTGGTGGTAATGGTAACATGATTTGATGGGAGAGTAAAAAAAGGTACAAATAGTCAAACAAAAGGGGTAAGTTGGGGTGGATCATATACCATCATGCATTAAAAAGTGAATACACAAAAACCAAATAGCAATGCTGCATTATGTTCTTTCTTTGTATCTTTTTTCCCATTTGTTGTGGTTGTGTGTACGAGAGGTTTACGTTGCTCACATTTCTAATGTTCACACAAGTTCACATAATGCATCATCATCATATCATCAAAGGGATGAATGGGGGTTGCTAAGTTGTGGTCGTTGGTTGTGTATGTAATTTACATGGTAGTACTAAATACTAAACAACCTCGGTATACTACACATGCAGGTAAGTCAGTACAATTAAAAGGTGTGTATGTGCTGGCGCTGACTAATGTTGGTGAAGAGGAATATTGTACCAAGAAAACATTCATGCAAGCATAATAAAAGCTCTCAGATGTAAATTTTGTTAATTTATTCTTGAGTTAGTATTAGTATACGCAGTACTTACACTATATGTTTGTGTAGTAGAGTACAATCATAATATACTTTGGAGCATGCATTGGGGTATTTTATTTAGATTCTCATCCTGTAAAATAAAATATAATGAGAATTAACATTATCTCAGTTTCAAAGAAAAAAAAACTCATCAGCAGCAGTGTACATATTACCTACACGTATAAATAATTTTACACACATATGATGATTGTTATTGCTAATATGCTCAGAAGATCCCTTAATGTTCTTTGAGAAACATGTTTAGACTACATTGCTTGGTATCACCGATATTTGGTTACGTATGTCTTACTTTGAAACATTTTTTTAGCTGCTATAATCATCATCATCATCATATTCTACATATGTATTCCTTGTAAGAAGAGTCCACATTAGACATCCACAATCATTCATATTGCAACTTGTAACAATAAAAAAATATTATTATTATTATGACTTTGCCAAGAGTTCTCCTGTATCGCAACAGTGTACACTTCAAAACAAAGGATATTTTCTTGGTATTTTCTGCATATGCATGCAATAATGGTATCCTTGTAAATTGTAAAGTTTCATACCATCTAACAAAGTGTAGTAAAAAGTACTTGTGCCTTTGGTAAAGTATGAATATATTATATATGTATATAGGTACATAATATAGGTAATATGAATTGCGCTTATACAGAAGATAGACCGATACATACATAATATACAAACACACATCACACAACACACACGGGCAATAATTGTAAATTGTGTGGAGCTCTCTCATCATCATCTCTTGCTTACTCACCCTCTTCAGTTGGTGCATGGTTCTGCTGCGACCACCATCGTCAGAGCAGCTCTGCTGGTAAAACTTATCCCCAAATGTTTTGAATGAAAAAATAGGACAATAAAATAAAATAACATTTTTTTTTTGTTGACAACTATTATAACTACTTTACTGTGTTTAGAAGAATTTAGTCTGTATTGAGAAGTTTATCATTTTTTTAACACGGTTCTACACTCTCTTGTGACCTAATCAAATCTTCATTTTAAAATAAAGTGATAATAGAGTTTTATATTGGCAATAATAATTTTAGTGTGTCATACTAATTGAGTGTAAATAATATTGTCATAATAATAAAAAGGGATACTAGCAGTAGTTGTTGTAGCTGTAGCAGAACTATAAGAAATTATATCTGTTTTCTATGCAAATTAGACTCGTGTCTTGTGTGTACATGATACAAACAACTCAATATTTTTTTTTTATATTATAGGACATCCTTCTTCGCTCATGTTTTTCGTTTATTTAGTTCGTTGCAATCTTATGAACTGACGCCGCTGCCGCTGTAGCAAATTGCAACAACAAAACACAAATAATATATAGCACAGCAACAGGTGTGTGTATGTGTGTGTATATCTAAGTTTGTGCATGAGTGTGTGTGTGTGTGTGTGTCGAGAAATCCGCAAACGCAAGAAAAATTATTTAGCTCTCCACTTCCCTTTTTGGCAAAAGGAGGACTTGAGTTGGTTGTGTGTGAGTGAAGAGCAACAGCGCACACACAATATCCACAGTCCACCATAATAATAGCAGCGACAAAACATCGACCACCACAAACCCTTTTTTTTATCTGTCATATCGTCGCCAGCTAGTCGTCTGTGTTGAACGACTTCCGTAATGATGAGGAACAATGGGCTCCTCAAGTGGTCTCTCCACAAGAACAAGAGTGGATCCAATAATGGTAAAATTTATTGTTCAAATATATATTCTATATTTTGAAAAATAGTAATTAGCTCCCTATCTTTTATTTTATATGTTTGAATGTGCATACATGATACATGTGGCTTATTATTATTGTATGATGTTATATGATAGTAGAGATGAGAAGAAAAACGAGAGTGGTTTTATTTTTGTATCAAAACATTAGCGATGTGCTTTGTGAGAACTGTGAGATATAAAAGATACTATATATGTTATAGTTGACGCTTTACACATGTTTTTCTTTTTTTTGGGAATCCCATAATTATCAAGGGGAAGTAAGGCTATTATATATGCTCATTGTAAGTGTGTACCTAAGTACACAGCATAATTTTTTCATGAATTTTACGAATTTCGGGTTTACATACAATATTAGTTTGCCAAGTTGTAATCATGATACAGAGCTAATGAAGATGATACACAGTACATACACGTGAGTGAACTGAACTGTATCAAATCAAAAAAGTTAATCTGCGTCAGATTAGACTATATATTCTTCGACCTTTTCTGTTTAACATGCTGTTATATGCTGGTTGCTGTGTACTGCCTTGTGAATTAATTAGGCATATTAGAAAGTTAGTCTTTTTAATCACGGTTTTTACAGTTTTTTTTGCCTTGCATTTTTACTACTGCATTTCATTTTTACCCTATTTAGCATACCAATAAATATCACATTATATTGTTCAAAAATGACAAAGCATATTAAAATACTGTCTCCCTTTCTATTGTGTATGAAATAAATCAATATTGTAAATTGAAGTCACAAATAAATCGCAAGAAAATCGCAGGTTGAATGAAACAAAAAATTTCTTGCCGGTTGACAGCAGCAGTAGCAGCAGCAGGTTTATGTATAAAATAATAATGTAAAATGATTGTAGATCTGTTGCAAGTTGGTTTATTTTTAAAACTTTGACGTTAAAAATGTCTCCAAGATAATAATAGACACGACCAAAAAGAGACACACATGCATGAAATGTATTATGAGTCATCATCATGCATTCAAAGGTAGTCACATCGCAGCAGCCATCTGAATCAAATGACCCTTTGCACACCTCTCTCTCTCTCTCCTTCTTACCTTTATGCATTTTTTGGTTTCCTTTTATATTCTGTTTATGCATGTATGTATGCTACATATGCACAAGCACACACTCAAAGATGCATTTTCAATGAAGACACGATTTGTCACCAAGATCCTCAAAATAATACACATTATCGTCTTAAAGGTTCACCTTGAGTTTCTAATTTTCAACTTTCAAATAGGCAGTAAGGTGTATGAGCTAATTTCAGAATGGTATTCTTATTCCCTATCCATATTCTAGTACGTATATATGTATATGCACGTACATATTTTGATGATAGGACTTCTCTTGAGAATTTATGAGGCTAGGTCCCTGGGATCTCAAAGAGCTTTAAACTAATCATCCATGAAAAATATTGCATATAGTATACATACCTACACTTGTACTACTACTACGTAAGCTTAGGTATGTTAGGAAAATGATAATAAAACCAACCATGATCCTTTACTTTTATCATCTCGTGTTCTATTGTGTTTGTAGTAAGATCACTACTACTACCACTACCTGTGTGATATATTGGTTGCAACAGCAGTTGAAGAAGAAAAGTTGCCTAAAAATGTTATGGTTTAATTTTTTTCATTTATAAAATGGGAAAAGGATTGCGACAAACCCATATACAACGATCATGCACACATGTTATTATTATTGCGTTTTGTACGCATATTTTTTTGAGTATTGGATAGGTAAACACACGTACAAAGTTTACTAGTACTTGCATAATTCTATTATCATTTATTTGGTGTGGTGGTATTGTGGCGGGTGAAGGCTAATTGCTACTACTTGAGAGTTGATGGTGATGATGAGTTTTACCTTGCGTTTTTGCATTGAGGCATGAGGCTAAAAGATGAATAAGTAAATAATAGAGAAAAAAATTCTCTATCACTGCCTTAAAGAACTGTACAAGACATTTCACAAGAAATGTTGATATTCACATTCTTAACATAGCATACCTACCTACCTACATTTTGTGTGCCTTGGTTTTGCCTATATACTATTATGGGAAGATACAAGAACTGTATTGCAAGAAGCGGAAATTTTTTTTCCTTCAAGTATGCGTATTGTGATCGTTGGGATGAAATCGTGATAATCGTAAAAAAAGGATTTAAACTAGGGATGTCTTGTGATGATGATGACAAATACCACCGCTTTTTGATAAGAATCATCATCGTCATGAATTCAACGGTAGTATGCTATGATGTGATGTACATGCGTAGTGGTTTTTAGTAGCAGGCTAGAATTAAGGTTAACATTAACTTTATATTTTGTTCATTCAAGTCATGCAATGTTTATTTTTCATTTTAAAAACTCTTATTGTTTATTTAGTCTCGTCAAGCCCTTGCTTTTGAATTTGCCTTACTACTACGATCGTCACCACCACCACCACATTTCGTCAATTTTAGAATTACAGAACTGCATGTTTACAATTATGTATTATTATCCTCTACACATACACACATCGGCAGTTTAGCACGGACATAAAATTCTTCAAAACTTATTTTGTCTTTGTCGACAGTAAAAAAAACTAAAATAAAAAATATTTGCTTTTTTGCAGTTGTATGTATGTAGGTACAAAATATTATCCTGTTAAAATTTGAATTTTTGCTGTTTCAGTAGTATAATAGTGTCGTCTCATCCTCATCAAAAGACACATTGTTCTTAAGTAAACAAAGAAAATACCAAGTTAGTCGAACAATATAATTACGTTGTTCTTATAATTTACACTGCAAATTTTACAGCCATCATCATCATTTGAAAGCAGCAGCAGCAGCAGCAGTGGCACACCAGTTTAGTTGACAAGTAGCAATGTCCTATTAATGAATGCCTAAAATTGGCATTGTATACATTTGTTAATGAAATATGTATAGCGCGACAAAGCCGCATTAATTTACGACGACAGGTGACATAAGCACTACTTTTAGAATAGGTATCCACTATCTATTTTGCTTGTACTAATGATGATAATTCATTTGGTCGTGTAGTACAATAATATATAATAAGTCTTCACTCGCTTGTATAATAAAATGAAAGTTAGCGATGCACTTGATAAAATATATATTTTTGCTGTGAATAATGTACACGTTTATATTATGCTAAATGAATCTAGCTCATTAAAACAGTGGTGCATTCTTCTATGCACCACTTATAACTACTTATATATGCATATATGTATGTACCATCATCTGAGTATTGTTTTCAATTTAGATTTATGTATGTGGTCGTTTGCTTTGTTTCATGACATTATTATTTTCGAGCGTACCGGATTTGTTTCAAGCTTGCCATGAAATCCCCCACAGTTGATTGTATCGATACGATACAACCCAAACTAACAATCATCATCATCGAGGTTTCAAATTTAATTGTTTTGAAGTATAAAAAAAATTGGTAAAATTGGCTTTTAACAAAGCATGCATGGTCTCATAATTATTGTGCACATTTAGAGAGGCTTTAAAACTATAGCCTAGTAACTCACTTTTCAAATTAAAATTTTGCGTGAAAAATGCCTCTATGTCATATAATAATAATAATAATAATAATACTGGTGTGAGATTTTTTATTTAAAAAATCACCGCTACAACTGCAACGAGCTATCGTTAATTATCAGCAGCAGTCGCACGAGGTGGATTTCACTTTAAAAGTTTGTGAACTGTGAACACTTGAAGTGCACACATTTATTATGCTTATGTTCGTTATTATTATACCTTTTTTTTGAAGTTCAGAGTTTTCCTTTAAGAGCATAAATTTCAATATCTGGTGCATTTATAAGTGCATTATCATCTAAGAATAATAATATTAAAAATAAAACATGTGCATTGTACATGTCGTGTACTACTGTACGCTTTTATACAACATCACCTGACACCTGCTGCATATACACATACATACCTGATTTGATTGTCATAAAAAGGTTTTTTTTCTATCTAAATAAACATACATGTATAGATAATACAAGGAGGGAGTGTGTCATATGCTATACCCATCATAACTGCCACTTGCCATTAAGACCTGCTTTATGATTTGATTATCTTTTTTATGCTTGAGAACAATTTAGCCAAGTTCCCATCCAATGACTCATGTTATATTCCTTCACTGATTTTCAACGAAACTGTTTTTATAATGGCTTTTTGGTATTTTATGTAGGTATGTTTTCTTTGAAACGAAAAATGGCATGTTGTACGTCTCGTGTGTGTGTGTGTATCTTTGTATGTATTGTGTATCATAATCCCATTTTTTATATAAATTATAAAACAAAAAATCAGTTTTTTCCCACAGAAAGGAGAAATGATGTTTTGGTTTAGTAGTAAAGTGTAGTAGAAACGATAGCATAAGCAAGCAAACATACCACATGATAGTGTAGCTGTATAAAAACAAATACAATTACCTGTATCGATCATATATGTACCATGTTTAAAGATTATACATGGTTAGTGTACTAAACTTTAAAATGAGATAGTAAAAATGGATCTATCATCTTCATCATGTATCGCTGTGCTCTGTGATTATGATAAAATTGAACTTTACGTAATAAAATGCACGATTCGCTTCGTCATCCTATCAACAACAATCCTGACCTGACAGTCAGAGAATGTATAATACAAATTTTATTGGAAAATTTTCTCAGATAAATTTAAATTACGATTATAAAGAGCAAAAGTGCAACCGATTTGATAACCTTTTTTTTAAACAGAAAAAAAAGTAGTAAAAATCAAATGAGAAATTATATATCTTTTTGCATACATTAAAGGTATAATATATGTAATGTACATTAATCTAACCGTTTTCTTAAACGAAGCTGGTTGTTTCGTGAGATGTTAAAAGTGCAATATACAGTTATAATAGTTTTTCAAAAAAAAAATATGTTTATCATGCGCACGTTTTAGATGTAGGTACATAAGAATAATATACTATTATTATACAAACATTCATATGTATATATAATAGCAAAGTTTTCTAGTTAAAGTTTTTTTTTGTATTCCCATTTACTAATTAGACTTATCATCAAAACTTGAAGAAATTGCAATAATATTTTTTTGTGGTCGGGCTAGTTAAAGTTATCAAAGTCGTCCCTATAATTACAATTAGCAGGTTTAGGATAACAAAAATGGTATATTATATGAGTGGTAGGGTAGGACTTGTTAGTGTAGAAGAAGAGAGCGTTTAAATTTACAAAAAAAATATATTAACTTACCCAGAAAAAACTCGTTACTATACGACAGTGCAAACTGCAATTGCAAGTTTATGACCATCATGATGATTCATGATAATAATATGGTCAGCATATATATATGGACAAAGTTTTGTGTGCAGTTTTTGGGTAACAAGTAAATAGAAGAGAAAAATCGGGGCAAAAAAAAAGTTGGGTGATATAGGACAACGATTTGTAAATAAAGATGCTACATCTTATCCAAGTAAGAAGTGTTCATTTTTATCTTTTTGACAAAAATCATCTATTCAGTCAAAATTCAGGTATCCATAGAAACAACAAAACATTTTCATCATGTGTCACATGGCTTATGTTATAAAAGTGTACCGTATGGCTCCTCCGAGCATCATGATGATGATGAGTCCTCCTAAAAAGGTCTTATCTTCATACAAAGACTTGTCATCATCTTGCATTCAGTCTGCCCCATCCCAATTCTCACCACCCCTACCACCGTACCACCATGCACCACCAAAGGAGTATTTATTTGGCCCAAACTTCTTATCATTCGCTGTTATAATAATAATATTATTTTGCAGAATTACCACTCTTCTTGTCGTTTGGTGCATCTTCTTTTTTGTTACTTGGGGCTGTTTTTTTTTCTGAATTGAAACGGAATACTGACAAAACAGCTTGCAGTCGTCGTTGCCACTATATAACCACCAACTGCATCTTCATCATGACAAGGTTTTTTGGTTGATAAACATGACTCTAATGATGATCATGATGAAGATGATGTACGACGACGCTGCTCTGTACGCATGCACCACCAAAAAATGTGTAACTGTAAAACCTCTGTCTCTTCTGTCTAGTCAGTTTTGTTTCCCCTTTTTCTTGAGACTTATGATGATATTATGACTACGACGACGGCGACGCGGCAATGAATAGTAAGCCACGAACTAGCAGAGAGTAAAAAAAAACTATACCTAGTTTACATAGTTTTTTTTTCTTTCGCCTAGTGCACTATGCGTTCTTTATCCGAATTTAGTCATGTTTTATCCCTTTTCTGGTTTCAGTTCACTGACGACAAAGACACGATCGACTTTTCCCCCTTTGAACAGATATTCTCACATTAAAAATGTATACCAACGGCAACATAAACATTAAAAAAATGTAATATTTTAGTTGATTAAAATATTCGTGAACCATTTTGTACGCATAATAAAATGCCTTCGAGTCAAACCTCAATTCCTAATCAGTACAATAAATTTAATGTTGTTTTAGAAGATGCATACATATGTTTATACTCAATATTTTATGCACTGGCATAAAAACAAATTTGCCATCATGGAAAATACATTTTTGGTATCACAACAAAAATAAGTCAGGTCACATTTTTGTTTTTACACAAATAAACTGAACATAAATAAGCAATGCACATAAAGGGTTATATATATGTGGCTGTTATTATTATTATTTTTGTTGTTGTGTTTATGCGTGGGTCGTTGAATATTATGGATCTATACACAAAAAAAAGAGGAAATGTTACATCCTATGAAAATGTAGGTGAATGCTGTTTCACGCTTGTTTCAATTCAAATTATTATAAAAAAGGCACAGCAGCGTGTCGCGTTGCACATGGCTAGATAAACTATATGATAAATACATTTTTTTTATATGAAAAAAAGTTTTCATCCGTTTTCAAAGTACCCATTTTAATGTTACATGTTTTTCTGCTTTAACCTCATTGTATGAACTGTGAACGTCGTAATCACGGCGTACCTTGATCATGCATAAATATATGTATATTTTATGTGCATGCCAAAAAAAAATCAAATGTGAGCATGTATAGCATATACTTACAAAGATTAATGCATTTATACACGGTATAGTTTTGTCAAAAATTGTGAACCGCTTGAATAAATTTAACTAAGCATACGAAGGTAGCGTGGGAATTCAAGTGGATCGGTATTGTAATCGTGTAGTATTCGCAGTTGAATTGTAAATCATTAGAAAATCAAAGAAGATTCATCTCTTTTGAATTTTTCTCAATTTACGGATTTTTGTGCTAAAGAAATTCTGTACTTTTTTTTTGGTATTATTATTATTTGTGTTCAATGAAGTCTCCGAGTGCGACAGACACAGGTGATCAAAAGTTCATGCTCCATAATGCACGCCACTCTGACATACATAATTTTTGTACATTTGGTGATCAAGCCAAGTTTACTGTATTTGGGACTTCCTTTTTTATATACAAAATTGCATTGTCATAATGAATGCTGTCCTCGCATGTATGTACTTTACAATAACAATCATAAGAAATGAGTGGTCGGGTTATGGTGGATCTCTTGGACATAAAAAGTCATTATTATTATTATTACTATAAGCCGTTCTTATCTCTTTTATTTTTATGCACGGTAATCTAGGATTTAGGCCAGAAAGAATACATCAATTATTCGCCTTAACAGTCAAAAAAAAGGATTTTATTTTCATTTAGGGGACTGGATGATGATGACTCAGTGAGTAAAGATGTATAATAATATAACAGCTTGTTTGAAAGTGACGAGCGACAGGCAGGCTCCTACCAAGCTATTATATTTTGCACAAACACAAGTTGTATATATAATTGTTGTTGTCGGTTTGAGAGCGATGTGATGATGTTTTGGCGATGAAATGATGTGTGCATGGCAGAAATTGAAATGAAACGTCTGCACTCCATCGTCATATGTGCCCAATTNATGGCACTTTTCTCAGTAAGGTTCTCTAAATCTTGGTTTTTGGCTAAAGTAAGTCATGACATGAATCTTTTTATTTTACTACAGACGTACGTACACACATGGTAATAGTATTATAAACTGTAATAGTAATGATTCAATAAATTAAGTTTTTCGCCTGCAGCTAGGTCATTCATTTACTTTTACTGTTTGGAGTCGTTAAGGAATACATATAGTATTCAATTTAATTCAAATCTTTCATTTTGCCATATTGGTAGTAATTTTTTTTTGAAATATAAAAATAAGCAATACATCACCCAGTCATAGTGGAATTAGTTTATCCATTTCTGAAACAACAAACGCTGACGTCTTTGCAGACAAACTATTAAGATTTTTATGTCTCTTGCAATGTTGCAATAATTAACAACTGAGCGTTGTAATTTGTAATCATTGGAGCAGTTAGACATTAGACATAAACATCGATCGATCATCAACACAACAGGCTCGTTGTTTGTCAATGTAAAAATTACAAAGGTTCAAACTAATGGCCTATAAGACTTTCAATGAGACAAGTTTGAAAGCTGATTGATTAGCATAAAACATGGCTCAAATGGTTCAAATATTATTATGGAAAAATTTATTCTTTATCTTGTTTTTCTTGTGTGTGTGTGTGTGTATACTAAGTATTTTTTATGACGTTCGGAGAAATTCACAATAATCTTATAAACTATACATACCTACGTAGGTACTTACGCGAATTGCCTCATCGTCATCGCATATATTGGTCATATAGTAGCCAGAATGCCGCAATCGTTTATAATCATAACAGTTTAATGTTTCACGCTGATTTCTCGTGATCAACATAGTTGCTACATGGCACCGTCTCTCTCTCTCTCAGACATTAACTTTAATAGGATCTGGTTCAATGGTAATTAGTGACCATGCAGCTTGAAACGAAAGTGTCATGTTTAAAAAACATCAATTTTCAAAACAAATTACTTAATTTTTTCACATTAAACCAAGGAGGTTAGAAACTAGTTTAATAACTTTTTAATAGATAACAAACATTAAATTACACAGAGATACAAACAACCTGACTACCCGTTCAATTTCGATATAATTAGTACAGTTTATATATTTATGACAGGCAAAAGCTCTCATTTCCTCAGCAGCAGCAGCGGATGCACAATAATTTTTTTTCTATTAAATTTTTTGTTTGACAGTTGCCATATGAAACACGGCATATACATATATGTAGGCTTGCATGCTGTTTGTATGTCTTGTTTAGAGTTTTGACTTTTTTTTTATTTTTGCGGAGGAGGTGGGGTTGTCTCGCTTCCTTTTAAAATTAAATCAGTTAAAATTTAAAATACATATGGGAAAGTCAGTCTATGTGCTTTTTACTTGCTTTTGTGTTACAATAAAATTAAATGCAAAAAAAAATACACGACATGTACACATGTATGAAGTTTAATTTAAAATTTCATTTTTTTTTATATTGACGTGTGAGTACAAATATACAAAATAGCGAATAGTGTCTTTTTTTGCAAAGGTTTATTGGTTACGGTTAAATTAGTGAAAGCTTCTTTGACTTAAATGCCAAAATTATACCAGCCTATCAACCACTACTACACACATAATATACGACAGGAGTACACATGTACTGGTGTGTTTCGGTCTTGCTGGTTATAACCCAATTTTTGTTGAGTTAGTTAGCTTTATAAAAAAAGCGTGTTGCGGACGGGACGCTAGATTAAAAAACGAGCGTGCGTGTAAATGCATATTTATGAGTTTCTAAGATTTCTTTGTGCTGCCTATTGATGAGCAAATGTATACCCACATAACATACAGACATAAATATACTATGCCTACATATATACCAACCGACTAAAATGTAATAATAATGTGCATACAACGCTATATACGTTTGACTTCATTCACTTTTCATTAGGAGTATATGGAATTCTACACAGGAAACATCGTTTCCTCACTTTATCCATCTCACCGTTAAGTATGTTGTGGCATGACACTTCCCCCTATGCTCTCCTTCTTCTCTTGTAATTTTCCTTAAAATGGGCAGCAACGGAAAAATATTCTAAGTGTAAAGAAAGATGATGATGAGTGACTGCAGTCATTTCACTTTCCCATATAAACATTATACAAGCAAAAAAATTTAGCATAAAAAACACACGCAAATATGCAAATACGTGGAATATTACTGCAATATCGAATTCTATGAACTCGACTTGCGTCAAAAAAAATTTGAGTAATAATTTCTCGTAAATAAAAATCTCTTCAATCAATCAAAATCAAAGTTCAGAAGAGATGAGAGACTAAATTCGATACTATTTGTTGTTATCGCCATCCTCATTCATTCATGTAATGATTATTATGAGGTTAACATACACGATCCGTATATATGTATGCATATACTATACAGTTGAAATATAAATGAGTTTTGAATGCTAGGAAAAAATTATATTAATGTTTTATTTTTTTATTATTCTTCAGGAAAAAACTGGATTCATCCACCGGATTCACTCACCAATGGTCACATTGCTTATTTAGTAAAGGTAAGAAGATATATACAAATTTGTATATTTAATTTAATAAATTTCTTTATAAAAACGGTACAAATAATCAGTAGGTTTACATTTATGCTCAAATTATAATATACATTTGTACATACTCTGGCTATGCGTCTAACAAAAACACCTGTAATTCTATTTTAATTCATGATGATGATGGTATCTAATGTTAACACCAATTGCATACAATACCTATGCATTCATCATGGCTAACTCAAGCAAGACATTTTTTTAACATTTTTAATGTTATATTTTAAGTAAGTAACATATGTATAAGTGTGCATGTGTGAGATAGAAGCGTATAATGGACTTGTTACTAATTACCAAATTAATTACTAAAGTTGTCATTTATCAAGCAACTACATTAAAATAAACTGCATGACCAATTATAAGAGCGCTACAACAGGCATAAAATAATGAGTAAAACTACTATGTCTAATTATGAGTCTAAAACATAAAACTCGATTTTATTTGGTACGATAATGTTTTTTCTTCAGATTATGATATATTTTTTCAAGCTAAGTAGAGATTCGCTCTTTGCTCCTTGTTTGCTCCTACATGTCTTGTTTGATCTCCACCCTTTTGGCATGTAAAACATTAGGATTAACAAAAAATTTGAGTGCACTTGTACTACTACTCTTCTTCATCAGAACAACATCATCATCTTTTGTGACTTACATATTTTATATGTTGTCGCAAAAAAAAATCTTGGATGTAATGTTCTTGTATGGAGTTGAGAGATATTGTGGGCATGATGATGATGATGATATGATGATGATCCTTGCTCTTCATCTTAAAATCCTCATTACCATTTCTATCCACATCGTCGTCATCTTCAACATTTCCATTTCCAACAAGCAAAACAAAACATCTTCTTGATTTTCAAGCAGGTTGTTTACTCACGCTAATGTTTTATGCTGACTTGGTTGATTAATGACAGAAACAGGGCAGGTCTTGTAAAAAAAAATTAAGCATGTTTGTAGCAGGAAGGGAAGACTTTATTGGCGTACGTAAAAAATTATGAACTTGTATTGCTTTAAGAGATGATACTTTATTGCAATGTACTACATTGTAATTTTTTTCCACTCAAGTAGCATCGTTTTTCATGCGGATAATTAATCTGAATCTAAAATTACGACAGCATAAATTTTTAAAATTTAACACTTTTTATTCCATTACATTTTATAGGGTGGTCGTAATGAAAAATTTATACATAGAAGGTAACATGAAAATGAAGGCATATACATGAATTCCAATTCCACAACGAATTTTTTTAATCATCTCCATTGAAACTGTTTCAATGTGTGCAGAGTGTGCACACGGTAGTTTTGTTCCATGATAATGCAATGATTATATATGTACCTATTGTAATATCCATCATCGCATCGCCATATGGTGAGATTGGCCATGGTCCTGCTAACCTCCAGAAAGTATTTTTTTTCCTTATGCTATCATCAAGGGATGCTGATACTGCTGCTGCTAGGTTGATCTTGAGCTTGAAGAATGGATCAAACCAAGACCAAGACCAAGCCAGTTCAATTTAATTAGTATTTCTTAGAGAAAAAAATTGTTTTTCTTATTTTTGTTCCCTTACATTAAACTAGTATTTTAACAAACTTTGGTGTAGATAGCAAAAAAAAGTCTGTACAAACTACAGACACATGAATTATTTATATTAAGCATTCCAACTCAATTATAATAGTGAAGAGGAGTACTTTGAAATGAAGTGAGTAGGTATAAAATTACACTGCCAAATAAAATTAACCATCATCATTCATTACCATCCAAAACCAGATAAATCCTACATTGTAAAAAAAAGAATGATTCGTACATTTATTAAAACACATATATAATATTGCAGGTTATAAATTTAGGTGTATTATGAATTTGTGTATATATTGTTTAATAACTTAAAAAAATTACATTAGATAGATGTTGGATGTGGTTCCTTTATTAGCTAGTAGATATTTTCAAGATCATTTCTCGTCAGTCCTGTCCATTTATATATTTTTTTATATATAGGTAGTTACGCAGATGTTGTGTTTGGCAGTCTTGTGGTATTACTGTATTACTACTACTCACATTATATTTAGTAGGCAATAATGTTCTTTAACTAAAATGTATATGCATTTATTCCAAACAACTTTTGCGTGTATCCTTTAGTAATATTATACTACGTTATGTATATATATACGATTGTAATGACAGTATTTGCCTACAACAAAGAAATCATCATGTTCATCATTCTCTTCATCATCATGTACCACTCTGAGAGCACGTTGCATTATTAAATTTATTATCATTACCTATATACCTATTTGCTATAAATTGTAAAGTTACTTTGTACTTGGCGATGGATTTCTTATATGTTATTAGCCGGTTTACAAAAGAACATCGTATCATCAGCTTTAATACTTTTCTGTATTCAATAATGACCAAGATTCATGGGCTAAGAAAAAAATTTATACCCAACTTATCCTTATTCCCTGCAAGTTTACATTTTCATATTGAATTCTCAGTAGGAGCATATATTATTATATAGTTTTTGTAGTAGCGAGTGGTAGTAGTATAGTAGGTACCTTGAAAAACATGTTTCTTTCATTCCATATTTTTTTTCTCCGAGAGAAGACTAAAGAAGATGATCTGCCCGTCAGTCGTCGGCTGTATTTATTATCATCTTCATTTCAATATTTGCGTGTGGTGTGCTTTTGTATTTAGGTAGTGCCATTTTCGTCGTCTTAAATTATTTTTTTTTGCAAGGATATACCTATGTCAGTTGTTAGAATATTTTTTATATTGATTTTTTTAAACAATGGGTTTTATAACAAATGAAGTAGAACCAAAGGATAAGTGCATGATGATGATGATGAGCTTGTGACTGGTTAGTGTTCTCTTGTCTCACCTTGCCAAGGTCTTGAAAAATCTTGTGTCGATGAATGTGATATGGTTATTATTATGACCAGTACTAATATACGGCCATCATATAACGTTTTAATTTGATATAGTTGATAACTGAAGCGATTAGTAAGGTGACATTGCGTTGGTGAAAAACACAAGCAAAAGTCATTAGCAGGTTTACTAGATATCACGATTTTGCTTCACCACAACAACAACAACAAAAAGTCAAAACTTGGATTGGAACTGGATACAACAATCCATAGACCTTTTAAATTTGAATATTAAAAAAAAAGTCATCCAGTCACCAGGAGAAAAAGTTTATTAACATAATACATGGCATGGACTTTATACCTACAACTGACATGAAATGTCGTGTTGCTGGAATGAATTTGTCCTTTGTAATAATCAATTCACTCAAATGTCAGACCAGGTGTTCATCTTACTTCATTTCATAATCATACGTTATACACATGCATGACTTTAATAATGATCCTATTTTTTTAAAATATTAAAATAAACAATTTAATCATTGCCTTTTCATCCTGCTCCTTGGTCTAATCAATCAATTTATTTTTGCTGCTGCTCAAACATTATGTAACTCTTTTTTTAACCTTTTGATGATGACCATCAATGTCATTCTGCCTGGATACAATGGTGGACGGAACACTACACACGTAGTCCAAAGAGAAGATATATGATGACAATTTAAGATATTTTTTTTACGATACACTATTGCCACTACTGTTGTTGTTGGGAAGAATTTTGTTAGCTTGTAAACTAGTCATGATTCAATTTTTCCCAGTTTATGACATGTACTGTGAAGTAAATATATGAGGCAGTCATTAAACCACACACAACTTTATTTTATTCAAGGTTACTCTTACTCACTAAAAAGTAAGGTAGGTCAATAAAAATTTCCATGATGTTACCACAATCTTAAAGCATGTCTCCTCCACTCACTCACTCATGCTGCAATTTTAATGCAGTATTATTATTTTTATTTTATTAGTGTTACATAAGTTAAAAATACATTTTTATAGCAAAGATTTTTTTTATGTTGCAAATTATTGCAATAAAGTTGTAAGCTTGACAAATGCTCTAATGATGAATTTTGGTTGAATGACAAAAAAAATATTGCAATATTGATATTCACAATGGAGTATGATTGTGGTATTCACAAAGTACTATTTGTCAAAATAATAATGACATGACTGACTCGATCATTATACACATTCGTCATTTAGTTTTTAACCTTTTCTTCAAAGTGATAAAGATTCGTTTTGTCCTTGCTTTTGGTTGTCCGCAACAAATCATAATTCGACATAACAATTCAAAACATTTTTGTTTTTTTGCCACAAGAGCAACACCGCACCACTACTATCACCACCACCACCACCACCGCACGTACATACATTATTATCGACAAAAGCGTATCTCCGCTCACGTCCACACACAAAAGACAAAACAACCATCTCTCCATCATTCAAAATGAATGTTTGAAATTTTTTTATGTCAGAGGAATTTTTGTTTAATGTATTTATTGTGAATATCTGTACATTTTTTATTATTATTATACATTATTATCTTCGACACATGGATTTTCTCACCAAAATTTGGAAAAAAAAACAATATACATATTTACATTCATATGTATACCTACAATATTATGTTCTACTCCACTTGAATGAATGAAAAATGAATGATGTAATAGAAGAATCGCCATTTCATTCATAGAAGAATAAAATATCAAATTACCAATTTGAGATGTTTTCAGTAACTGAGAAAAAACATGATTTTCAAACTAATGATCTGTAATTACGTCCATGATGCCTTTAGGATTATTTTTGTTGTTCTTTTTTTACGTCATCTAAACAACTACTGATGACTGAATAGTATTTTTTATTATATATTTTGTTATATAATCTACCAATCGACTTAATTATATCATTTCGAAAAAATATGTGTGTTACCTCAAAAGAAAAAATATATATATATTGAAAAATATAGGTAGCCACATGTATACAAGAAAAAAACCATATTAGTTCTAGTTCCTTTATAGCTGGGTTCGGCACTAGCATTTACAAGAGTAACCAACACGGAACCAAAAAAAAATTTAAGGAAAAAGAATAGATTGTAAATTGTAGAATGCACACATATATTTTTAATGATTACCTATCAATTCCTAATTGTCCAAGATATACATGCATATACCTATGTATGCATGTAATATGTACATATGTACATTCATGAAATTGAATATATTGCTACACATGTACCTACGTATTTTTTGCTGTTGTGGCTTTGCTTTTTGAAAAAAAATGCAAACAAATAAATACATAATAGTCACCTATTATTCGTATATTTAGCTCATTTCCGGTGAAATATATATTTTTTTTTTTCAAAATCCGATCATGAGGAATTTGTTTTTTTTTGTACTGTTATTGCTAATAAGTTTCAACTTACTGTAGGTACAGGTACATTCACATTGAATAAATCAATTTTCAATTTCTTATGATAGGTCAATATATTTTGAAAGAAGTAAAAGTAGGTAGTTGTTTGTACTAGTAGTGTAATAATTCCGAGGAGGAAGCTCAAAGCAACTCTGATCTCTGAGAATTAGTAGAGTTTTACAAAGGCTAAAGTCAAAAGATATTGTAGAAAACTTTTTTTTTTTGCTCACTACTGGGGGTAGGGTTTGCAATTTGGACTCATAAAGAGCTTCTCTTATATTTTTTTTGCAGAGGACGTAACCATTTATTATGGTGCAATGAATTCTCTTTCTATTATGTATGCTGAACCGTTATGTTTGTTTGCTTGTGAATATATATAACATGTTTGCCAGCTCACGCAAATATATCATGAAGAACGCTAACTGTGTGCACCGTTGTTGCTCTCTGTGCCTATTGAATTATAACGTCAAATCAATTGACATGCATGACCAACGGCAACGGTACATCAAGTAAGATATAACAATAAAGTTGCGTCTCGTGATCTAGTGATAATTGCAGTTTAAATGAATTTGCGAACAAAACGCACAATGCGAGAGTATAGTAGTAGTCAGTAGTGTGGTTACACATAGATATTTTTTTATTTATTTTTTAAATCTTAAGTTGAAATGAGCTCCACAAACAATAATGAATGAGAGTGGTAAATTTTATACATACAAAGTGCGTAAAATGTCGTAGAATGTAAGCTATTATAAATAATAAAAGTGCTAAACAGTTCAACACTGATTATTGTTCTCTGATAATACTATCACGCTAACTATTATACAGAATTATGTGCTGTTATAAAGCTCTTAAATAAGATTACATCAAAATTATTTATGCAATACGAATTCAGGTATTTGGCCCAGAGTCCCAGAGTACATGTTTTTGCGTGTGTAAATGTAAAGCGTAAACAATACCACATAATAATATATTATTTCGATATCATCATCATCATCATCTTGGCATATGCACGCATGCTTATCTATATTACATCGTCATCATCAACGTCACAAGTCACAACAGAAAATTGTAACGGCAACATTAATTTTTGTCGTTGGTCTCGTTGCATGAGTTTTTATTGAAACTCAAGTGAGATCAAGTGTTATTATTCGTATTTTGAATTGAATTGCTGATTATTACTCAACACATTTCATTGAAAAACATTTTGACAGCTTCTTGTAAATTGAATGAACAGTTGTTGCTGTGATTGTTGTACTTGTACACACACTGTACCCATGCAAGCGAGCAAAGGACTGCGTTCAAATGAATGCAAATTGGAAAATGTCATTGTTAGCGGGTTGGCTGTTGACATAGTTTTATTTTTTTTTGAAACGGATGATGAATGTGGAATTTTCTAGAAGCTTTAAATTGCGATAAAAATATCATCATCATTATAATCATCAGTACATCTACCTTTTAAGTAAGCTTCTTAATTTAACATTTTTCTTTATGCATTTCGCTATTATATTTATTATTTCGTTCCGAACATTTAAAAAAATGATTAAAAATTGAAGAAAAAAAATATTCACCAGAATTTGGTTAACGGCAAGGGTAAAAATGATACATATCAACTGGCATTTTTTAAAAATAATTATTTTGATAAGAAAATCGTACTTAACCACATATTGCAATATGGTAATAATGACACTAATCGTTGTTAGTAAAAACCTGATTAAAAAATGTCTTCAACTGTAAAATAACGATAAAACCATTTCTTTGTAAAAACTTTCATATAACTAGGCACACTCATACTCAAACAAGAATGAAATGACAGAAACTTGTGTATAAAGTTGAACTGAATCTAAATACCTACTTACCTTTCTTGTCACCTGTGCTGTAATTCCTCATTTAAGTCGGTATTTATTCCAACCATTTGCATTCGCAAAGTGAACAATACCAAGATAGAATAATATTTTTTTTAATAGTTTGATTAAAGCATAGTTTTTTTCCTTCTGTAAATACATTCAGTTAAGTGCAATGATAAAAATAGCATTCATTATCTGCTGCTGAGGACGAAGGAAGTTTCAAATTACTTTGCTTACAGCAATAAAAAAATAACCTATTAATAAAGTACGTACGTACACCGTTCATGTTCTCGTGCCATTCTTTTCTTGCCTTCTCTCACTATATAGATGATAGAAGCCAGGGGGAGGGAGATGTAATAGGTAATAACAATATGCAAGTTATAAAAAAAACTACTAAAGCTACATAAGCCAACTACCACCGGACGACATTTAATTCATACTTTCACCCTTTCTCAATTTTCAATTTTTACACATAGAAGAGCAAAGTAATATTAAGAATAATATTACTTATTCGATGCATTGTTGTTGTTGTGTTGTTAGTTTGTAGATAAGTAAGTGCATTCGTACGTGGTGTGTACTATAAAGTATATTAAAAATAAAATAAGTGAAATGAGAACTGCTGCTCCACCTTCCCACTACTAACACTATCGTCGTGTCGTCAAAGTCGTAATGCCAATTAAGTCACTATTACACTTTTATTTTGTGAATTCAACCCTTCATGCCTTTTTTTGCAGTACTCTGTTACTATCATTGTTGTTATTTTTTTACCCTGCACTACTGCAAAAAAGACGTGTAGTGATAGTGATAGTGATGATGATGATGGTGAGTGTGTGAAGAATGCAAAAAAGGGAGGAAGTGGTACCTACATTTTGCTGTCAACGAAAAAGTCAATTTCTTATACATGCAGGGCATGCATGCATGATGATGCTGTTTGTGATTTGTTATTATTATTAATACTATATGAATATCATCGTCTATTTGTACACAATCTTTTCCACTGCAGGCATTGTCACAAAATACAACAATAATTCTTTATTAGCAAGTCAATTTGTTTTTGTTTGTATGCAATATTTTTTTTATTGTTGCCAAAAAAAAAGTTTTTAACTTGTAAACCAAAAAATGAAAGACAACAAATTCTTTTGTTGGTAGAGAATACTACTATGATTCTCTTCACGCACACAGGTACCTTATTATTAAAAAAATTTTGACACTTATTTTTTAATACTTTCATCACTTTCGGATCACAGTTAGCCTGGCGCCATTTCGTGTCGTTTCAATTAATATTTTCAATAAATATAAATTTATGTATGTATAAATGTAATATAGGTACATGTATACATATTTATATGTATCATATATTTACTTGTAATTTTTGTGCTAGCTCAACATTTTAAGGTGATAAAGGTGAAAGGGAGAGGGGAAATATTTATGATTTTGTTTTAAAAAGCTATAAATGTTTTTTATGAATTACGACAGCTGGCGCCTGAAAATGCTGTAGCTTTTTCATCAGTGTCAGTGAGGATTTTAACACTGGAAATAATAATATGTAATGAATGGCGAAGAGTTTTCCATTCTCTTGGGGTTAATTGTTTGAAGGCTAAATTAGTATTGTCTTATAACAACCATATCTTAAAGAATCACACCAATATGTAATGTAGGTATATAATAATCGTAACGCTGATTAATTTATCAGATCGAGAGCACAAGTAACAAATTAAAGTTAACATTGAAGTAAACCTTCTGTATATCCGTCAGTTTGCCATTGTTATATTATGCAGTAATTAATTATGTACGTTTGCTGCAATGCATGTTTTTGTGTAGATTTAAAGAGAAGCATTTAGAGTGCAAGTGTTGCATTTAAAGTATTGATTACATCCGCATACTTTTCAAACAGCCATATCACCTTGAGTATCCCA
>JAHZNC010002202.1:0-13326 GCA_027744095.1 Zhuqinia jingwanae | reverse complement strand
GACAATCAACCCTCCGCTTTTTATATTATTAGGATGACTACACGACACAATGATGACTTGACTGAAACATCAAAAGCTACAACGTGAAATGCACGTATTTAAAATCCCAAAACGGAGGTAATGTAAGAAAAGAAACGAGATTCCTTTGTGTTTGTTTTACACTGTGAGAAAGCTAGCGTTTTGCTATCGCTCATTCGTCGTACTAAAATTTTAGTGTGTCTTTATGTTACACTATTAATGATAATGAGCAAATGACTTGGCTTGTTTAATGAAATTACAAACATGCATAGATATATTAGGCATTTAGGTATATAATGGACGCTGCCTTCTTGCATGTAAAAAAAATCATCAAATAGCTCTGACATCAGGTACCTATATAATGTATCATTCATACTCATTCAATATAAGTGGAAGGAATGGAGAAGTCTCTTATCTTAAATGATGATGATTAGCGAAAGAGCTGTGTGAGGAAGCTGCTCAACATCAACACAGTCAAGTCAACAAAAGAAAAAAATATATTTTGTTACAATATACAAAATATTTCAAGTATGTAATGCATGCATTGCTCTCTTTGATACGATCTCATTTTTAACGTCTTCTTTTTTTCTTGATTTTCTCTACACAAAACCCAACATCTAAAATACATTTTTTATTTTTTTATTTGTTTGTTGGAACCATATAGACAAAATAATAATTAAAACGGGATGTTGTGCTATGTTGAATTGCAGCTTGCATCATATATGTATACAATTAATGGAAACCTGTATTTTGAAGCAACAAGCTCTTGATGAAATTTGAAGATGACTAGTCATTTGACATAACAAATGAATTGGCAAGCTGGTTTCTTCTGTGACGAGAATGCGTGTAGGGTCTTTCTTTTTTACTTTGATACACCATGCAAATACTTTTTTTTAGTAAGCTTCTCGTTTTTCATTTCAAAAGAAGGAAAGGATTAGCCATCTGCCAACATCTTTCCTCATCCTCAAAGTAGTGGTTTGCTACAAAGGGTTCGTGTAAGTAATATATGTAATTACTTTTAGTTATTCACTTCACCTAGCTATTATACAAGTAACACTTGTGCGTTCATTTGAATTGAACAGGATAAATACGTAATACGGGAACAATGAATGCAGATCTTTGTTGTGTATGAATACATGTACATACATACGTTTATGTATGTACGCATATAAAAGATTTGAATATAAAAATCAAATCAAGTAATGGGAAAATATTATTATCAAAAACATTTTTATGACTAGTTCTGCAATGATTTTGAATACCATTTTATGATTTGTAGTGATGCGGAAAGTCAACATACAAAAAACACATTTAGTTATTTTGCAAAAGCTTCACAAATTCTCATGCCAGTTTATTAATTGCGGAGAGTAAACGTCAAGGGAAAAAACTTCAAAACGAGATATACTGGATTAACAAATACATTTTAAAAGACACGAACACGAACAATTATTTATAAATCACAAAATTCAGGCAAAAAACCCTTTTTTTAAAGTCCAGCGTGCATAAACATTTGTGTTTTGTTATTAGGTATATCTAAGTTTTAATTTATGTATATTTTTTATGGGATTTTTACGGTTTATGGAGCATGGATGGGTTGATTATGGTATGCTAGATTCCTCGTTGGTCTAGGTATGTAGGTACATTTTTTTTAGTAGGTAGCAAGCAATTTTCTTGTTGATGAACTTTCAGAAAAAAAGTCATGTTCAGCGTTTTGGTTTTATTTTGTTCGTTTTGAACAACAAGCAGCAATAACAATAATAGTCATTTTTATACGCAGCCACATTATAATGAGCAAAATGAGTTACGGCAACTGTTATTCATGCATGCTCGTCTTGCAGTAAACGCTTAATTGCTAATACCTGGAAAAACTGAAAAGACACGCATAAAAACATATCCGTCGGTATACAATAATATACAATACACGTTTGCCATGTATTTAAAGGTGTTTTTTTTTTGTTTTCTTGTCTGTTGTTTATTTATAAACGTAGAGCTGTAAGATTTTTTTTTTACAATCTTGCAGGGTAATCAGTTTTTCCTGGTTTCGCTAAACTTGAAGTAATTAATACCCACAATGGTGCGTGTCTTCACGGACTAGTAAACGTCTACTATTTCGTCTACGTTTAAGGAATTAATTTAAATCGGCATGTAAGGATTTCGAATCGAAGGAAGGACTTTTAATCTGCGCTTGCTGTGCTGCAATAAAAACAATACAAAGTAACGAAGACACTTCTCAAGTCACCCCATCACGCTACAAGAAGGTTTCCGATAAATTGGATAAGATATGAACTACATGGAAACAAAACTACGTTTTACATACGAGATGAAATTATGCGAATAATTGATGTAGGTTTAGAATTTGATTATACAAACATCCGCTTTTTTATTATTTTTTTCCATTGGCAGACTCCGTTTATCTACAGCGGGTAGAATTCGAATGGGGTTGGTATCTTATGCGAGCAAAAATTTGATGGATTGTTTTGCTTGGATTTGCGTTGAATTTAAAGTACACTCATGTCTGATGTGCTGACGCACGCATGTTTGTCTGTCTTATAAGTATTTGCGTAGGTATTTGACAGGTGTTTTTTTTAATTTACTTTTGCACAGTTGTTTGTTTAAATACTTGACAATATAAGTGGACTGGAACTACTGGAAGTGTCCATAACCAAGCGAGAACGTTTCAACAACCTTTAAAAAAAAACCAAATTGGAGATCAACAGGAAAAGGTGTTAATTAAACCACATTTTCTCTCTACTATATGCAACAAGTTGTAGTTGCTTACAAGTTTTGAACTAGCAGCATACTAAGGAAAGGAATGTGAGACGGGAATATGGAGGAAAATATCGGAAACGAAGAAGATAACTCTTTATCCACGTCCAATAATAAGGATAATGTAGAAGTAATGACTTTAGAAGTACTGCCAGAAAGCAAATGCAGAAAAGATGATGTGAAAGAAAAAGACAGGTAACATGGTGCCATTGATATCCTTATTTTAAAGCTTATATGAAAATAATTATTGTGTGTCGAAATATTTTTTTTTAATGCAGACGAAGGAAGAATCGTGATAGAAGAAGTAGTAGCCCAGATGTTGACCATGGCAAATCGTCTGGTTCTTCGAGAAAGAGAAGAGACAAAAAGAGGAGACATAGACGGAGATCCTCTTCCAGATCCACAAGTTACGATTCTCGTTCCAGTTCTACATCTCGTGATCGGAAAAGCAGAAGAAAGAGGAAGAAACGCTGGCAGGGTAGCACTTCTACTTCTGGGAATGATAGCAGGTGGAATAAAACATCTTATTACTATTAATTAATATTTTTCAATACATTTGGTAATTTTGTCCTTTGACCATTTGTTTCCTGCAGCGATGTACGTTACAACCACAAAACTACTTACGATTCATACAAGTTCCAGGTGCCAAATTGTACTATTATGGTTCGAGGATTGGCTGTGCACCTTACAGAGCACGATGTGAGTGAAATGGATTCAAATATTTTTATTTTATTTTCACGTGTCATATTAAAATTAAAACAAGATCATGAGTTAATGAATTATAACTTTTGTTGTTTCAGATACAGACAGAAATCTTAAAATGTGCCTTTATGCCCAAGGACATCCGATTGATTAGAAATCGAGATACAGGTTGTTATGAGGCTTGGTTATATATGTTACAGTAAACAATATGAAACAATCCAAATGATTTGGGGAAGATGAGAGTATAACTCTTATTTGGTTGGGTGATCACTCTTTGGACAAGGGAATCATCATGAATCATGCGGAGAAAATATTAATGAAAACCTGATAAGTTCAAAAACCTTATTTTTGTCACTAAAATTATGTAGGCAAATCAAGAGGATTTGCGTTTGTGGAATTTCCTACTGTGGCAGAAGCTACTCGGTGGATAGAGATGAAAAAGGTAAAGTGAAAACTTTTAAATGATTATGTATTGGTATCGATACTTTGATACTATTATACGTAGTACTTAAATAATCATTTGTGTGCCTAAATACTAGTAAATGCTAAAAAAAATCAATTTCATCAATAGGGGTTGCTTGTATTACACGATAAGTACCATGCAAACCTTATTTATTGCAATTCAAGTTCAAAGCTTGGTACGTCGACGAATGAAGAGAAAGACTGGTGTTGTGAAAAGGTAAATACCACATTGTTAACTTGTGATTTATTTTGCTAAAGTGAAAATTAAATGTTATATGTTTTACAATTTGGTATTAGTGTCGCGGCCACAATTTCAAACGGCGCTTAGTTTGTTACAAATGTAGCACTCCCAGAGGAATAGAGGAGGACCAACTGGATAACAATCAGAAAGAACAATTTAGTACAAAGCCCACCAGTAGTGAGTAATTTACAAAAGTAAAAGTTTAAAAAAGTGTTTATTATTAATGTTATTATGAGCAAATAATTTGGATTTTATATTTTTAGCAATCATTCTCAGTAATTTGGACACGTTAACAACTGAAGAAGGTGTACTTCAAGCGTTTCAATCACGAGCAGATGTCGCTTGTCTTCCAATTAAATCTGTAAAGATTGCCCGGGAATCTGTCACTAGTATTTCTAAAGGAATCTGCTACGTTGAAGCTAACTGTGTCTTCGAGGCAGTTAGTCTATTTTCTATTCTCAGTTGTACAGATCTGGTTATCGATGGACGGAATGGTCAGTACACACAGCTTTAACTTCAATTGAGGATTGCATCCAGCTGATAGTAGCTGATGCTATTAATCTTTTTGAAAATTAGTACTTTATTTTGGCACGATTGTTTTTATTTAGTGTCCGTAGCATATGCAAAAAATATAATCTCCCCTGCACAAATTAATGCCGGAGCCGTCGCTCTCGCTGCTGCTCATTGGACAAATAATCTTACTACCACTGTTTCGGTTGTGGCCAACAATGTCGGACCTCCATGCACAGAAATAAAGACAAAGGTCAGCTTACCATATCTGACGAATGTGTAATTAATTAAATATTGTATAACAAAGGTTCAAGCCTCTTCTCTTACATATACTTTTCAGAAAGATGTACAAAAAATGGCTGAATACTGGGCTAAGCTTTACGCGAAAACGTTTGGTGAATACACATCATACCTTGAGTATTACCGACAGTACTACACACAAGTGGTAAACAGCTATAAGTTAAAAGCATCATACATCATAAAAATTTGACTACATAATTTACCAATCATTGTTGCGCCAGATGTCCAGAGAATCACCTTCGGTAATGGACAAGGCTGTTTCAAGTCCAAGTGTCCCATCGTCATCATGTCTTTATCAATCGAATGGCTCAGTGGTAGTGGCATCAGTACGAAACGCAGTTTTCACTGCGAAAATCACCTCCTCATGCATCACGAATCATCAAATTTCCTTTCCAACTTACACGGTTGTTTGTACTTTTGAAATTGTTTAGGGTTCCCAAGCATTTGTCGAGTCAGCCCCCAAACAGGAATATAAAGTTAAACAAGGTGGGTATTTGTAATCTTCGTCTATGTTAATCCGTTAAGTCTGATTAATTTTGGTATTTATTTTTCTGTAAAATCAATAGATCTGAATGGCTATGTTTTTGACCCTGAGCCAGGCACATGCTATAACGAGGCGACTCAGTGCTATTTTGATTCCAACAAACCAAAATTCGTACGGTATGAATTTCCGGAAGCAACACCAAGTGGCTGTAACGCAGACGTGCCAGGAAAAATGATTAAACACAAAAGGAAGAAAGTGGAGAAAAACGGACAAGTCACAAATGCTCAACGTATCTCTAAAGTATATCATGCATTTTACCTATAGCTACATATGCAGTTGCAGTACTAGAAAAAATATTTTCAAGTCAATTTAGAAAAATAATATGAGTATTGGTAGTGAAGAAGGTGTGAAATATATGGTATCAGATAAATACCTAATGCTATTTTACGACATAATATATTCTTAGGCAATGGAAAAATGGGCGAAAACATTTAATGAAAAGAAAGATACAAACAGCAAAAACTCATCACAGGCACATTCCGCAACAGAAACCGTTTATGCACCAGTTTCATCGAGCCTTTCTATGGCTGCTAACGATTTTCCCAGTTACCTTGAAGAGAATTATGTTTGTGCCTTAGATGATTCAAATACATATCAATCTGTGGTAAGTTTCCATCAAAATCATTGTTTATTTTCGCTGCAGTTATTTCAGAGAGACAATTTTTTACTTATTTTGTTTTCAGTCAATGATGGTTATAGGAGAAAATGATTTTCGGCACGGTGCTTGCAATACTACTGAAGAACTTGATTCCAGCTTTAGCTTTATAGATGAGAACAAGTTGATATGTCTTCTTTGTAAGAGACGATTCCCGTGCAAAGAGATCCTGCAAAAGTGAGTTCCTACTTCAGAAAACTTATAATAAGCACCTATTATAAGCACCTATAACAACAACAACCCTTGTTGTTTTCCGTAGGCACGTGAGCAAGTCTGACCTACACAAAAAGAATTTGGATGCACTTCGACTTGGGGCTATAAATATTTAAAGAATGAGTGCCGCATCCACTCACAGCAAGATCACGATCGACCAAACTCACGCAAATGTTATCAATAAAATAGTTTTTATTAATTACATTATATATATTAAGTGATAATAGTTTGTTAATTACCAATTAGTAGTGTCGATAATCTGGATACAATATGTATATGTTAGTATCTTTTATCTTCTTTTCGTTATTACTATAAAATACATACATAATATGATACATGTAGTAATGGTGTAAAGTAGTATGATTTTGTTGGCAATTTTGGTCAGAAACTTCATGTATACAACAAAACAAGAAATCAATAGCAAAATAAGGTGTTTGTAATAATTCATATTGATATATTATATTCCATTAGTTAACAATAATAACAATAGCAGAAAACTTCATTTAACAACATACGTACGAGTAATGACCTATACCAAAACATTACATTGTGCATAAACTTTTTTATAACTAATTAATCATACGATTTTTTTATTAATCATACGATAATGTTTAATTAATCCATATAAGTATTCAGAATGTCAGGCATTTTTACTGTGGGATAAAAAGTTTCGCTTTTCCGCCTTCCGTCCCCGCGAGTCGTATGTAGGTTCGCTGCTTTATATTTAGGATGCGTCATGAAAGATTCCCTCTACTTGTATACTTACGCCACAAATATATCTGGAATTAAAGGACAATAAAAATAAAAATTATTTATTAAATGACGAAAATTTAAATTGTGCGTACTAAAATTAATTTAATAAATACGTGTAATGAGGTAAAGTGGTTGGTTGTAATCGTACGGACTAAATATGTGTAATTAGTCTTTGTGCATGAAGTGACAGTATATTTTTTATTGTTTTATTCCTGTGTATTTTTTACCGTAATATTTCTTGTCAACGAAAGGGTTCTTTTCATCTAATATGCTTGTGTTGTCATCTATATCGACGTTTATTGAGTTTGCTGGTGTATTTTTGAAAGTGTTTGAATTTGGAGCAATGAATGCTATCAAATGATAAAAAATGAAAATGATAAGTGTAGCGAAACCCCTCGCGTAATTTTTCTCAAATTCTTAGTATTTGATAAATTCGTCAAAACACTACTACTTTAAATTAGAATTCAACTGCATGGAATAAAATACTGAATACCTACCTTTTTTCTCGTCCCTGTGAAACGGATACAACAACTTCACGTGTCGACAATAACCATGATTCTCGATATGTTGATCCTCCTCATTGTCATCTTCAGGCCGTTTCCTCTTTGTTCTTAGGATGCACGCTCTTACACAACAGTAGTAAATTCCATAAAAGACAAAGACGGCCAAAAGTATGTAGCACATAATTGTTGCCACAAATAAAAAAATCTGTACGTAATACTCTGAATCCGCCATGATTACAATTGCATAAATGAATCAAGTCGAGTATGTTTATAGATTGATATTTTGACTACACTGTTTTGCTTTGTATTTTTTCGTCCAATTTGTTTACAGACCAAATTTTTTGGACGAACCACTGTGCTTTCACACAAAATACGCAAAAAACTGTAGTATCCTTGTGGATGAACGCGAAGAATCCGAGAGGACGAATGAAGATGTTAGAAGAAAACAAAAATGTTTTGTCCTCGCGTCGTGTCCTTTCAAATTTCATTCACCCTAAGCATCTCTCGCTATGAATACTGGAACATAGTATCATCATCATCATCATCAAGCATATACTTACGTCTACATTTACATGCGTATACCTATTTGTATTGAAAAGCAAACAATTGATAGCAACCTGTGTGCTTGGGGCATCGAACAGCCATTTCCAGAAATGAAGATGAGCTCACTTTTTTGTTTGTGAAGGTCTCAAACAAAAACTTAAAAAAATACAAACAAAAAACATTGTGGACAATATAACATGATCATGATTGTAATAAATTTACATGTCTAATATGCTTTTAAGCTAATCTCTGCGTAGTATTTTAGATTTTTCTAATGATGATAGATTTTAGATGTTTGATAACCATACCAGGTCGACGAATAAAAGTGGGATCAGGATCACATTGTGGTCCAAAATTATGACGAGGATATCTCATCTCTTCGGTATCATCGGATTGAAACGCACAATTTCATGGAGTGAATTTGCTGTACAGTGTTAGTGAACACAATGCTCCTCCTGTCCTAAAGCAATTTTGTTAAGTAATCAACTATTTTTTGTGCCTTTATTGCCGCTGGCCATGCCTATTCACTTCACGCCTTAAAATTTACCAGTATAATCTAGTGTGTATTATGTTGTAGGGATGGGATTTTAGATGAAATGAATAGCCTAGATAGAAAGAACTCGCCAAACTCCATGTTTCTAGATAATAGGTGTCTTCATTCATGTGTTGAGTTGAATCGACTGGAAATGACGTTCAAGATTACATACACACTAGCTTTTTAGTTAAAATTCCAGTTCTATTCACGTGTGTTGGGAAATGATGTCGTGTATATATATGCATATACATACAACATAATATGTTGTATGTATATATAATGGACTTTGATACAAGTGTAGAACTTTCTGTTTCATTTTCCTAGCATGAAAATATTTTGGACATGAACAATAGTTTTTATATCTATCGTCGCATGAAATATAACTCAGAGCAGAACTGTTCAAGCACAACGCTAACACAATGATAGTGTTGGTGAGTGATGATAAACTTGACTATGTGTTTATCATTTACGGGAATAACCTTGGGATGCTGGATGTATATGGTTTTCTTTCGTGAGTGCTGCTGTGAACTACGTACATTATATACCTATGTATATTTTTTGGAATTTATCCATATTTTGTAATGTTACAACTTGAGTAAATGTGCAAATTAAAAACTATAATTGACCACACATGCAAGTATTTTTTTCTTTGAGAAACAAAGCATAAGAGACAAAATGATGATACA
Organism: Zhuqinia jingwanae; assembly: GCA_027744095.1. Taxonomy (NCBI): domain Eukaryota; kingdom Metazoa; phylum Arthropoda; class Collembola; order Entomobryomorpha; family Paronellidae; genus Zhuqinia; species Zhuqinia jingwanae. The sequence goes on along the minus strand of JAHZNC010002202.1, from coordinate 3,895 downwards.
TCACGTTTGATCTACTACTTTTGTTGTACATATTTTTCGTGAAATGCTAGACAATAAAACCAAACTAAAAACTGTGTCGAGAAACCCCAACCAGATATAATTTTCATCATCATTTTCAAAGAATTCATCGGATCTGTTTTATTGACTGTAATAACAAACTTTGATGCTAAAGCTATTTTACATGTAAATTATGTATACGTAAGTAATAATGAAAATCAACAAACGACAACTAAATAACAAATGATTTTACGAAACTAGCTTGTCCCTTTTGTAAACAGATTGTATATGAAGATTTGATTAATACTAATAAATACATATACAACAGTAGTAATAATATTAAATGGATAGCTAAATAACATTCAGGGAAGTCATTAAATATAACGATATTTTGTACCCTAAATTTAAAACGATTTGAGGCTCAGTATTTTCAGTAAGGTACACACCGATTCTAATTTAAATTCAAGTACAATTATAATAATTAATAATATTTGCATTGCATTGGCTTGGCTTGGTTTACTTAAGATGGATCACGAACAAATGTTGGAGGCAAAGATGATATGTCATCGTCTTCATCTGGAAATAAAAATTGTTTTACACACATTAGAGAAATCATACAGTTACAATAATTAATTACATACATCATAAATGTACTAAAGTCATAAAAAAGAGCAAATTTTTGTTGTACTTACCACTATGTACTCTGAGAAAAGAACCTTTCCTTACACCTCTACTGGAAGGAACTCGGTTATCATCTGCGACTAGTATTTTTACATCACAGTTAGTGTTACTACTGGGGCCACTTGAGGATGGTACAGTTGCATTGTCAGACTTTGCGTAGTCCTCTGCACCAAATTCTGAAAACAGTGAAAAAAATGTGTTTAAAATTTACAAAATAATTTTATAATAACTTTAGCTAAAATTGTCAGAGTATGTTGTACGTTTTACCTGTGTAAGGTAAATTTAAATCTCCAAAACCCCACCCGCGACCAGCTGCCTCTCTGACTGTTTTAAATATCCGGGCTCGTGCGCACACAACTCCAACAAAACAAAATACTGGAACTATGAGAATTGTAAGCCCCATGAAAATGATTATCACAGTAGAAAAGTACTTCAGTTCAGGATTTTTATGGGTATCATCGTCTTCCTCAGATAAAATGGATTCCTTTAGAGTCCCAGTTACATTACTAATTAGTGAATCGTTTTGGCTAGCAAGGCTGGCCAACACGGTAGTGAGATTATTCAAGAGAGTTGTCGTTTCCACTGATGCAAAACTGGTTGCGGATAAATTGCTGGTTGTATTTTCCATGATGTTTCCCAGTTTTTCCTTTCAAAACTATTACGAATGTATTAAAGGATTTGAGAATACGCTCCTTCAGCAATTTTCTTGCTTCATCTCACGTTCCAGGTGTGGTTGGTCACTCTGAATAAATGAAAAAAAAATTATGACAATAAAGTGATATAAATACAATATTATTCAATTTATGATCTCTTAAAGATGTATCCGCTATTTAATCGCAGCTTAATTAACTGTGTGCCCAATTAAGTCCTAAGTACGATTGAATAATTAGCACGTGCAAGCTATACGGGTACTATATATATTTTTCCTGACAAAGTAAGTTATATAACTGTATAAGTAAGTACATAAATATATCGCAAAAATTGCGAAATGATTGCCTTTTCAAGTAGTGTAATGAATATTTTAAATAAAAACCAATGTTTTTATGATTTATCACGTTCATATTTTCATTTATATACTTGGTCTTAGTCTTATTTGAATGTACTTTTACTTACATATATTTTTACTTTATTTCATAGAAAACGTCAAATAAAATTATTGAAAAACAGATCTCCATTGTTTTAACTTGTGTTCTATGCATAATTCCACTCGTTATGGAAGATTATAAAATGAAGATGACGGATGTGTATGTGAAGTAACTTCCTGTTACCGGTGGTAGGAATTACTAATATTAATTTGTAGTATTACTCTATGTTGTATGTATACTATTTTGAGCTTCTCAATGACAGATAGTACTAAATTAAAATCCGTCTTATGCGCAGCAGCAAACCTACTTGTAAGTTATATTACCTTTATTCTTCATTCTATTTAGCTTCTTTTATAAATAACTGACACCTTTCACTTGTGATGTACGTTTGTTTCCGATAAAGAAAGGAGTTAGTTCGTGTCGAGTCATTAAACCTTTTATCCGAAATCTGAAGCAGCAAGACACACAAGTAAATATAGTTCTAATTAATAATAATGTTTTGTTTGCACAAGGTCGTAAAAATATATTCAATGTCAATGGTCCCTTGGTCAATTGTCCTTTCCAATGTCACATTTTGTAGAATGTTACTGCTCCTACAATGTCATGAAGGAAAATGTGCAAGTTTTATTTACGATACTGATTTGAATGACTGTATGTCTATGACGTAAACCCAATTCCGGGATGCTTGGAAAAAATAATTTCAGCTTTCAAAAGGCTCTTTATCAATTGGCCAACAAGAGAATCAACTCAAGAATTAGTATGTAAACATCTTATCATTGCCACGTCAAACCGTTAACCGTGTTTTTGTACTAATAACAATGACTAACTTTTTAAGGTTTTCATTTGCAATTTCACATATACGTATGGTTGCATCATCGTTACTTGCATTTTAACACACGGAAATGTTTACAATTTTGTTCTGAGTTCTTTGAACAGTCTTTCTTTGAATTTTTACTTCCATGAAATGACGTCGAGAGACGCGTGCATGTGACATATGAACAGAGCGCAGTGGTGTAAAATCAACTTTATGTATATTTAGGTGTATACTATACAATAAATCAATACAATCAAAATACAATAATAATCTCTTTGGGATAAATGACATATTGCGAGTGAAGGTATATAAATACATACGTATATTACGTATACCTACATATTATACATATTACAAATAAAACCCTGCATGCTATATAGAAAACACCAAAAATTGTTGGGTTATAATAATTATAAGCATGCATAAAAAAAGTGAATAAGAATGACGTTGTCTCAATATTGGTGTAATATACGCCATGAAGTCAGCGAAAAGCACTCTGGCACTGAATACAGCTAGGACTAGATGAGTTTTACGTACGACATTTTTAGGCATAATTTGTTTGGCATCACATGAAACGTTACTTGACTTCATGCTTTTTTATAGGGTTTAAGGATAGAATGAAACCTCACAAAAACCGCAAAAATTACTATATACAATTCAATTCAACAACAGTGTTATACGCAAGCAAGGGATATCTCTCTCTTCTCTGCACTGCAATCAGCAATGCAACGCCAAGTAATAATAATGAAGCGGATCGATCGATTGCTCCAGTTTCTCTGCTCGTACAAGAATGTTGCCGTTTTTATATGATGCCTACTTATCCTTGATATACATATATATATTATGTACATAGGTATGCAGTGATAATATTGAATCGAACCATGTCGTGCCCTTCACCAAGACAAAAATGACAAAAACGCAATATGGGAATGGAAGCTTCAAACGATTGTATATTGAAAATTGGAATCCTTAGAGTATCTCACGAATTTTTTCATTGTTAAAATGTTTGAAACATTCAACAACAACAAAATCAGTTACATCACAACAATTCCCAGAATGCGCATAATATTTAATGTGTTTTTTGGGTTTATTTCCAATATTTCGTTGTTAAATCCAAGAAATTACACGTGTCACTCGATTTATCCTCCAGCATGACATCTTTCAAACTTGTATCCACATAAAAATTGTTTTTTTTAAGTAAATTTTTGCGTGTTTAAAATCACACAAACATGTTAAAAAGCAGGTGAGCTTAACACTGATCGATCAGAGACCCATGAACTTACAACTTGATTTACTGAAAGTTGTACGTGTAATAGTG